>BRDA01009627.1:46084-69159 GCA_036984385.1 Crenuchus spilurus
TATATGTCATTCCCAAAATGAATTGACGCTGTATTGGCCACAAAAGGACACCCTACACCATACTAATAAATTGTTGTGGTCTAAAACCAGGTGTTTCAGTTTCATTGTCTAACCCGTGTGTGTGTGTGTGTGTGTGTGTGTGTGTGTGTATCTGTGGACAATGAAAATTAACATCTCCAATCCCAATTATGTGTATAGTATTACCTTGTGTAACCCATTTACTACCTCTTACAAATGTCATATTTGAGAAATTATGTTGTGCAGAAGAGAATTAGCATTGTGCAGAAGAGATTAAGGTGACAGAGCCCTAAGATGTTCCCTGTCAACCACTTTTCTGGGGTATTTTCAAGTATTTCTATCTGTATTTTTGCAGAGGGAGATAACACGTAAGCTGACTTATCCCAAGCAACCCACAAACCCATTCCTGGAGATGGTTAAATTCCTTCTGGAGAGAATTGCACCAGTGCACATTGACTCTGAGGCCATCAGGTAATCTTATGTTTGATCAAGTTCATTTTAGAACACGCATTGGTATCATTGACCGTCACGTTCAGCGCTCAGCATTAAAAACTGCATCAGCTCAACATTTTTTTGAGGTTGCATATTTGACTGGGCAAACACTGCATTGGGTTAGATTTTGCTATGGAAGTGAGGTGTTTTTTTTTTGTTTGTTTTTTAATACAAATGCTGAATTGTAGTTATGTGGCCTTTTAGTTTAATGTATGCAGTTAACATAAACTGACCAAATCTCTATTTTTAAAATGTCAAATTAAATTATGCCCTAGTACATTTCTTCTAAAATCTTTTTTAAGTTAATCTTTTACTCTATTCTGCTCAAATGCACAACTTTGCAGCTGCACAGTTTGACAAGCAAAGCCATTTTCCCAGCTTTATTTCAAAGGTTTATGTTGCTAGGCTGCATATACTAGAAAGTACAATTTATTATACTGCAGCTAATTTTGATAGGAAATGTATTCTCATTCAGGCTTTTTAATGTTGATCCAGTCATAAATTAAAATATGTAGTTTACTAATGGGCAGAAGTCTAAACAGCAGCAGAATATTTGTACTGAACTGGTAACAATGCGGTAAAACTATCTGGCTAACTTTTTTTTATGTTAATATCAAGTTGTTGTTGTTGAACTGTCTGCTATTACTAAGCATTTACTCTTTCCTGGACTGATTTCAGCACAAACTTGAATTACCAGCTGCTACACTACCGTGTCGGTTACTTTTTTTCCTATTGTTTCCACGCCAGACCATAATGAAAGCGAAAGCTTGTTGGGTAGTAAACATGGCTGTTATACTAGGCCAATTAATTCTTCACTCCACTAGTACATGAGCCTTTCAGGCAAATGGGGAAATATTGAAATGCTAATGTAGAGCTGTTTGTTAATGGCCAGGAAAAAGAAACTTTACACATGTTTGCAGTCATGTATACACAAGGACATGGCTGACTGTGTGCACAGAAAAATGTTACTGAGAGAAAGAGGAAGAAAGATTGTGAAAGGGCAAGATAAGCGCATAAATGGGCCATGTGTGTTCAACGGTTGTGTAACTTCATGGCTTCTTTGGATGTAGACACCTAGTGGTGATGGAGCACAGATGCAGTCACTATAACACCATTTAGGCCATTTCAGTAACAGTGATGTTTTTATTGTGTGTGTAGTGCTCTGGTGAAGCTTTTAAATAAGTCAGTTGAAGGCACTGCTGATGATGATGATGAGGGAGTGACTCCTGATGCTGCCATTCGTGCTGGGCTGGAACTTCTCAAGGTGACACAGTTCTGTAATTAATTAAATCTTGTGTCCTACTACAGGCTCCCTGAAGTTGTCACTTAAGTGATATTCGTAAATATGCTTAGCATTATTCTTACTAAATATTTTCTTGCTTGCTTTATTAAATAAATGTAATCAGTCATGCAAGTAATACTGTTGACTGCTCACATTGCTAATAAATGCTAAATAATTCTCTCTCTATCTCACACACTCAGGTTTTGTCGTTCACCCATCCCACAGCATTCCATTCAGCAGAGACCTACGAGTCTCTTCTGCAGTGTCTGAAAATGGAGGATGATAAAGTAGCAGAAGCTGCCATTCAGATTTTTAGAAACACTGGGCAGAAAATTGAGAGCGAGCTGCAGCAGATCCGATCGTACGAAAATACACCACACAAATATGCACACACAAATGCTCAGCTTTGCATTAAACCTTGTTTAAATCTGTGAATGTGGAAAAAAAGGTGCTGTGTACTTTTAATACTGAAATATTATTGATGTATTTATTTTTTTAGGACTCTAATTCCCATACTACACCAGAAAGCAAAGAGAGGCACCCCACACCAGGCCAAACAAGCGGTACACTGCATCCATGCTATTTTCCACAACAAAGAAGTCCAGCTAGCTCAAATATTTGAGGTAAAGTTAAATCTATCCTAAAACATGAAATACTTTTTCAAATAGGTTTTCTGTTCATAAAACAGCACTGTAGTGTTTGATTTGTGTGTTAAGATTATGGTAACTTTTTTTAATATTCTGTTTGTCTCCCTACAGCCACTGTCTCGTAGTCTGAATGCTGATGTCCCAGAGCAGTTAATCACTCCTCTGGTTTCTCTGGGTCATATCTCCATGCTGGCTCCAGATCAGTTTGCCTCCCCCATGAAGTCCATTGTGGCCAACTTTATAGTGAAAGACCTGCTGATGAATGACAGAGTGAGTTTGAGGCATTTTTTTTCTCTCTCTCTCTGGTTAAAGTCTCTAAAAGGCACTACATGATGTCCTGTCTTGTATGCTCTTTTCCCTTTAGTCTGTGGGCAGTAAGAATGGTAGACTTTGGACAGCTGATGATGAGGTTTCCCCTGAAGTTCTGGCAAAGGTATGTTTGTGTTTTTGTTTTGGAGATCAAAATGTTGGTTGGCGTAGTAGTTATTGTTGCTTACTAGGGATGCACCAAAATGAAAAATCTTTGGGCAAACCCCAATAAAATGAATAATTAGGCACTGATCTTTTTTTTTCCTTCATTGTTTCATCAAGTTTGCCACTTTTTCCACCATTGCATAAACTAAGCAGGCTTAAATATATTTTTGTCTTGGTTTTCAAAGGCAAATCAATTATTAGCCAGCAGTTGAAAAATATTTGTTGAACACTGAACATTTAACAAAAAATAAAGTCTAATATCACACAACGTAGATTTATGGCCATATTTTACTGTTTACAGACTACATTGTGTGATGGAAGAATAGTTTGTTGTGCCTGATTAAATATCATGGTTTTATTGACTGCCATTATATAAAGCAGGAAGCCACTCAAGACAGGGTGTTACTGTGATTTTATAACGGGGAACAAAGTTTTAGTTGGTGCCAAAAACACCCTTCCCCGTGGTAAAATCACAAACACACAACCTCTCATGATTTATTGCTTTATAATACACAAAAGTGAGTACACCTCTCACATTTCTGCAACTATATTTTATTAAGGTGGTGCTGGAAAGTTTGTGAACCCTTTAAATTTTCTACATTTACAATTTATTTAGAATTCTCTGATTACAATTCAGAATGAATTGTTCCATCAATATTGGCATCCAATAGTCATCCAACAGCTGTGTCTTGTCAAGTTAATTACTTGCATTTCCTGCCCTCTTGTGTTTGAAACATCAGTTGTGAGCCAATATTAAGATTCACCAATTTGCCAATGTGATTTTTCACACAACGCAAATTGACCTCTGCATTTAACCCATTCGAGCAGTGAAACACACACACACACACACACAAGTGAACACACCCGGCTGTGAGAAGCCCGGGCAACAGTTAGGGGTTTAAGTGCCTTGCTCAAGGGCACTTCAGTCATGTCTGGGGATTGAACCGGCGACCCTTCGGTCACAAGACCAGATCCTTACCACTAGTCCATGGCTGCTTTACTACATGATTCATTCCTTCATAGTCTGGATGACTTCAGTATTAATTTACAATGCAGGAATAAATAACAACATTGAATGAGAAACGTTTGTGTCCAAACTTTTGACTGGCACTGTATATAAAATATTAAACAGAGAGAGCGAGTGCACACTGAGTAGCTGCTGTCTGCCTCTTTGTAGTGCCTGTTAAAATGTTAAAAGAGGGAATAATGACTTTTTAATGACCGTTACCTTTTTCTAGCTCCTGACTGTTTGTTATTGTTTCAGGTTCAGGCCATTAAGCTGTTGGTCCGATGGCTGCTGGGGATGAAGAATAACCAGTCTAAATCAGCTAACTCTACTCTTAGACTGCTTTCAGCCATGCTGGTTAGCGAGGGCGATCTAACGGAGCAGAAGAAGATCTGGTAGGCAAAATTGTCTGTTATATCTGTAGATATGTTCACATTGTGCATGGGGTTCAAGAAATTACAACAAACACAAACAATAGACTTTCAGGTTAATTGAGAAATAAAGTATGACACATGAAAACTCCCAGATATTAAATTGATGTTTTTTTTTTCAACTGTTAATCATTATTTATTAAATACTATGACACTACAGCAGCATCACTTCACAAAGCTCATGGACAAATTATGACTCTTGTAAATGCTCGAAAGAACAGTGAATATTTATCTAGTATAGTATATACTGTACTGGTCAGTGAGATGTTTAATAATGTGCATGATGGCACACATCCACTGAAATTAGTTTCAGTAAAAGCAGAAACATGCTTAACTCTTGCTTTTGTTGTGATGGCTTGTGGATGAATTATCCACTTGATTACTGTGACTTTGTGGGTCTTTTTCACTTACCACCATGGTTTAGAGAGGAAAAGGCATAAACCACACTGTCCGCAGCTTTTTGTGAGACAAGCACTCCAAGAGAATGGATTATTGGAATGATGTCCTGTGGTCTGACGAAACCAAGATCAATTTATTTGGCTCAAATGGTGTCCAGTATGTGTGGTGGCACCCTGGTAAGGAGTACCTGTGAGATGAAGTCTTGTCTACAGTTAAGCATGGTGGTGGTAGCATCGTGATCTGGGGCTGCATGAGTGCTGCTGGCACTGTGGAGCTGTTGTTCATTGAGGGAAACATGAATTCCAACATGTACTGTGACATTCTAAAGCAGAGCATGGTCCCCTCTCTTCAAAAACTAGGCTGCTGGGTTTTCCTACATAATAATGACCACAGACACCTCCAAGATGACAACTTCCTTGCTGAGAATGCTAAAGGTGATGGTGACCTAAACCAGTTGAGCACTTGTGGGGCATACTTACGTATTGAGCATCTGTTTGGCACGAGGAAGACTGCAAGGTCTCTAACATCCACCAACTCCGTGATGTCATCATGGAGGAGTGGAAGAGGATTCCAGTAGCAACCTGTGCAGCTCTGGGGAATTTCATGCTCAAGAGGGTCAAGGCAGTTATGTTATGTTCAGAAGACAGTGAATCTATACTGCTATACAAGCCACATCCAAGTTTCATTTCTATAGTGTTGTCCCATAAAAAGATATATATGCAGAAATGTCAGGGGTGGGGTCTGTAGGAGAGTGAAATGTAGAGCTTGCATGTTTTACCGGTGACGCTGATTCAGTTCACTTGTCTTTTTGTACCAACATGATCGCTGTAATGTTCCTAATGTTTTTGCATTTCTTGTTTCCTTGTAGCAAATCGGATATGTCTCGGCTAAGGTTGGCAGCAGGCAGCGCCATCTTGAAACTGGCACAGGAACCTTGCTACCATGACATCATCACACCAGAACAGTTTCAGCTCTGTGGACTTGTCATTAATGTGAGGTTTACAAACTTTCTGCACATAGTTGCAGCTCATGCCTGTGTGTATGCTTGGTTACAATGTTAATATCCCCTCTCCCACAGGATGAGTGCTACCAGGTGCGTCAGATCTTTGCTCAGAAGCTACACGTGGCATTAGTAAAGCTGCTCTTACCCCTGGAGTACATGGCAGTGTTTGCCCTCTGTGCTAAAGACCCGGTCAAGGAAAGACGTGCCCATGCCAGACAGTGCCTACTCAAAAACATTAGCGTTCGTAGGGAATACATCAAACAGAACCCAATGGCTCATGGTGAGGACACATACAGACCTTTTTCCAACCTAAGTTCAAACAACATTAAAAAGTTGACCAGACAGCATTCTGACAGAACACAGAAACTTCAATACCATATAGGTGCGCTTTTAGTTCTACAATTGCAGTTTTAATTACGAAAACATTTACACATGGATGTGTTGTGAGATGGTGGGTAAAGAGAAGTTAATTTTACAGTTGAAAGGTGGTTGGTATAGTGCAGTGGGTAGCAATCCTGCCTCACACAGTGCAGAATGGGGTTCAGTCCAAGCCTGGGCGAGTACACCACACTATACCAAAATGCAGAGATTATATTGGATAAGAGGCAGGAGGGGAGGAATAGTGTAAATAAAATTATTATGGACATTAATTCAAGAGGAGGCAGTTTTCTCTGTAAAGGAGGACAAAGTAACCACTGTAAGCAAATTGCCCACCACATATACAATATTAAGTTAGACAGTGGTCACCAGTTTAGCTAGAATTGATGACCCTTCTGTTAGTTTTTCAAAAAGTACCACTACTAAAAAACGTAGTTGTAAGAAGCTATATCATCTGAATATTTGTTTCTTCTCATTATCTCTCATCCAGAGAAGCTCTTATCCCTTCTGCCAGAGTATGTGGTACCATACATGATCCACTTGTTGGCGCATGATCCCGACTTCACCAAACCACAGGACTTTGAACAGCTCCGAGACATCAAAGAGTGAGTGTTGCACATAAATACAAATTATAGGCACATTTAGATGCATTTGTTGTCTAACTGCACATCTGCAATGTGTGTGTGTGTGTGTGTGTGTGTGTGTGTGAGAGATTATAACTACTTTATCACTCTGGCTCTTAACAGGTGTTTGTGGTTCATGCTGGAAGTGCTGATGACAAAGAATGAGAATAACAGTCATTCATTCTTGAGGAAAATGGTGGAGAACATCAAACAGACAAAAGATGCTCAGGCACCTGATGACCCCAAGGCCAATGAGGTCAGTGAGTTTGACTCTGGGTCACGTAAGGATTTATCTTCCAGATGTTTCCCTCTCTTTTTGTTTCTCTTTCTGAAGTTTTTGTTTTTGTTTGTAAACAGAAGCTGTATGTTGTTTGTGATGTGGCACTGTTTGTCATCACAAATAAGAGTACGTCCTGTCACCTGGACTCACCCAAAGACCCTGTACTGCCTACCAAGTTCTTTACTCCACCTGATAAGGTAATCATTACTAATTTGGAGTAAGATTTACAGTTGATTAAGTGACGGACAGAAAAAAAACTGAATTGTTTTGGATGCACCCTGATTGTTCTTTACCTTTTCCTGTAGGAATTGAGTAATGATAAAGATTATCTCTCTGCTGAGGCTAGGAATGTTTTGCTCACTGGAAAAATCCAGGTAAGACCATGTGATTTCACTGGCCTTTATGAACATTTGTGCCCAACAGTATGTGTGTATATACTGGCATGCAAAAGTTTGAGCACTCGTGGTCAAGATATATTGAAGATGAAATGATCTCAAAGATAAAGATGAGCTGTGTATTTTAATAAAAAAATATAATCTTTTACATTTTCAAAATAACAAAAAAGGAAAAGGGCCTGAAGCAAAGCTTTGGGCACCCTGCGTGGTTATTACCTAGTAGCACCCCCTTTGGCAAGTAAATGCTCTTTGTAGCAAGCCAAATGTCTTTCAATTATCGTTTGAGGGTTTCTCATCCGTTCATTTGAGTCTTGCAGTTCCGGGGCCGTCTTGCATGCCCTGCTCTTTTGAGATCTATTCACAGAAGAAGGTCCGGTCCGTTTGTAGAAGCCATCCTCGGTTCTGCCATTTTTACAAATGGTGTTACGTTTGCTTTAAAGATTTGCTGGAATTTAATTGAATCCATTCTTCTCTACCTGTGAAACGTTTCTCATGCCATTGGTTGAAAGACGACCTGAAAGCATGATTGATCCATCCCATGCTTAAGGGTTGTCAAGGTGTTCTTTTAATGACATTCTGTGCTCTTTTTTTCTCCAAATATACATTTGCTCATTGTGGCCATTTTAACCTCATTGGTCCACAGGACCCGTTTCCAAATGCATCAGGGTTGTTTAGATGTAGTGAACTTCAGTCACTTAACTTTGTGGTGAGGATGCAGAAGTTTTCTTCTGATTATTCTTCCATGAAGGCCATATTTGGGCAGGTGTCGCTGAACAGTAGAACAATGTACCACAACTCCAGAGTCTGCTAAATCTTCCTGAAAGTTTTTTGCAGTCAAGCAGAGGTTCTGTTTGTATATACAGAGGTTAGACACTGAAACTGAAACAGCTGTCATGTTAGTGTGGGAGGTTTCATGGCTAAATTGGACCAGTCTGGTGTCCAGTCTTCATTAATGTCACATTGCACCAGTAAGAGCAGAGTGTGAAGGTTCAGTTAGCAGGTAAGAGCACAGTTATATAGTATATTACAATGCACACAACATTATGGTGACATACCAGAGTTCAAAAGAGGACAAATTGTTGGTGCACGTCTTGCTGGCGCATCTGTGACCAAGACAGCAAGTCTTTGTGTCTAAATATTATTGAGCCACTTTGGGGTGTTTTGGAGGAGCGAGTCAGGAAACTTTCCTCCACCAGCATCACGTAGTGACCTGGCCACTATCCTGCAAGAAGAATGGCTTAAAATCCCTCTGACCACTGTGCAGCACTTGTATATGTCATTCCCAAGACAAATTGACGCTGTATTGGCCGCAAAAGGAGGCCCTACACCATACTAATCAATTATTGTGGTCTAAAACCAGGTGTTTCAGTTTCATTGTCTAACCCCTGTACTTCTCCTGCTTTGTGGGCATCAACCATTTTCATTTTCAGAGTTAATTGCTAAGACTGTTTTTGGGACGAGGTTAGAGAAGTCTTGGATAAATGTTTTGATATTATCAGTTTCATTTTCAACTTAATTTTCACAGTAATCATAATTTTTGTTGAAACTTTTGCATGCCACTGTAAATTCCAATGGCTGGACAATTCAAAACTTTTGATCTGTAATTCTTTAATAAAGCTTTGCATATCAGACTTGATTGATGGTTTACTATTTTTATGGACCTTATTGACGAATATATTAATTGATGTGTTCTTCAGCAAGCACCAAAGCAGACAGGAGTGTTGGGAGCAGTGAACAAGCCTTTAACAGTCACAACAGTTCGAAGACCATATACCAAAACAGCTGTGTCTGACACAGGAAGCAATACTAGCACCAATTCCCAGCCCATCTCTCCTGCAACCACAAAGAACAGGTATATGTTTGTTATTAATATTCAATGTATTGAACTATATATGAAGTTTGTTTACTAATAATGGGAGTTGATGGAACCAGATGTTTGTCATTCTGGGCCATTTCTTTTCCTCCAGCCATCATTAAATTTAATGTAAAGAGAAAAAGGGATTTTCACATTAATCAGAAACTGAAAAATGCAAAAAATGAAGATGTAGGTAATGCCAAATGAACTCTTCATGTATTAATGTGTTGGCTGTCTGTACATCTCAGTAGGTGTTTAACATTTTTTTAATAATTTTTGATTCTTGCTATATTGTGATCTTTGTTCTCTCTGCGATGAAGGGAAGTGAGTTCTGAGGGATCAGAAACAGGGGCAAGGGAGAATGAAGAGAATCCACAAATTGTCAAAGCAGAAGGAGGAAAAAAGGTGAGAATTCTGGAGTCATGCAGATTCAATAATGCTTGAATGACTTATTTACATACATATCAGGGATGTTTTTTTCTCTTATAAACAAGCCAAATGTTGGGTGAAAGTTGTCACCCCATTTTTTTGTTTAAGTTAGTGTTGGGGAAGGGATATGTAAAAAAATAATTTTAAGGTTTCAGAGAAACAAAAATCTTTGAACATCAAAGTGCCTTTGAACAGGTCCAGCTGATTTTATGTAGACTATGTCAGCAGCAGCAGTGCTGTTAGTTTTTACAAGCTCAGCAGTATTCTGTGTATAGCTGCAATGGTTCACCAGCCCAAAACATCCAGTCATTTAAGTTGAAATGTCTCAACAAGAAAGGGAAGCTCACATGAGAGGATGGCAACTCTGTATGATAAAAGGTGTTCTAAATCAGGATACTCTAAATAATAAATACTCTAAATTTGTAAAATATGAAACTAAAACACTGCAATAAAATGTAAAAAAAATATTTAAAATATTCAGAGGTAAACATTTTAAAAGGACAGCTGTAAAATGTAGAATGTCTGTCCTGTGCTTTTTATATCATCCTTAGTATTTTACATTAAAGACAATGATTTTTTGGTTGTTTTTTAGTTTATATCCAGAGTATGGATTTGGTATTCAATGTCGTGATACTACACTTAGCTGTAATATTGAAATTCAGGTTCCATGACAACCCTAGTCAGATTTAGTTGCATTAAAGGTACAGCAGTTTTGGTGTATTGGAATACTCCAGAAATTAACTTACTGTTCATGTGCAGTATTTGTGCTATACTGTTGATTACCAAATATAATTTTAACGCATTACCCATACTTCAGAAAAGAACTCAACCATTTTAAACAGTAGACATTTCAGTTACTATATCATTACTGACATCGGTTTCTATGAGTGAGCTTTGAGTCGGTGGGTTTTCAGACTACTAGCTGAATACTTTAATGCCTTAACCTAAATGGTGACTAGATTTCAGTCCAGCTGGGCATCTCTGGGAAGAGATCCACTACCAGTCAATTGTGAAATCCTTGTGGAGCCTACTTAGAGTTTCGTGAGGCTATCTAAAGGCACTAAAATGCAGTGTTAGGAAGGTGTAACATTGTCTTGATTTGTTTTTCCTTTTATCTCCATTTTTCTCAGGAGGAAGCAGCACCACCAGCTCAGAGCAGTGGGAGAAAGCGGAGTGCTCCAGCAAGTGATGGAACAGAGAACAGTGTGGCCTCAAACCCTTCTGCAGGAACGCAGCTTCCGCCCAACAAACCTCGGCGAGGGAGACCCCCAAAAAATCCTGCAATTGCAGCCAACGCGGAAAAAGAGGGCACAACCCCAGCAGGAGGAGGAGCAGGACGTGGAAGGAAGAGGGCAACAGCTTCCCAGGACACCACCTCCACTGCCTCAACTGAACCAATCAGTGGCAAGATACCAAAACAGCAGAAAGAAGTAGATTCCAAGAGGGCAGGGCAACAGAGGGTGGACCTTCAAAGGTAACTCTTCACTTAATAGGTTATTTTAATGGACAGCAAAAATCATTTTTTAGGTTTATTTTTTACTCGAGTCTTGTTTGTGATATATTTTACAAAGTATTATTCTAAGTTAGATAAATGAAATGTTAGTCTTTTCCAATCCGTGTATTATTTGTTCAATTGATATTTGATTCAGAATCAAAAACCAGAATATGAAAAAAACAGTTCATTTCATTTTTGAATATAATTCCAAAAAACAAATATCGGCTTCCATTTTGTGCTTTTGATTTGATGCTCAAAATAAAAAGGTGATATTAATTAAACAGACCGGAGCTGAATCTGATTTTGTTTTTTAATGTTTGTATAACCTGGAAGTTACTGACTTCTGAGGCGAGCAAAACATAAAAACAGCGAAAATGGGTGAAAATGATGGGAAACAAACAATGTGGTGCAGAAAATGTTTTATAATTATTTAAATTATTTCTCTGAATAAACGACATTGATGCGTGAAACTCGTGTTATTACGTGACATTTGCACCTGACGTCACCACGAAAAAGTATTTCTCCCAGAAAATTATTGCAATTACACATGTTTTGTTATACACATGTTTATTTCCTTTGTGTGTATTGGAACAACACCAAAAAAGAAAAAAAAACGGCCCATTTATGGAGTTTTGTGTGAAATTGTCAAATTTGCCTTTTTTTCCTCAGTTTTTTTGTGTTGTTCCAATACACACAAAGGAAATAAACATGTGTATAACAAAATGTGTAATTGCAATAATTTTCTGGGAGAAATACTTCATTTTCTGGAAAAATTCAGGGGTGCCAACACTTTCGGCCATGACTGTATATACAGTATACTACCCCGACAGTGGAACGAAAGTAACGGACGGTGAGAGCCCGGGGTTGCCAGATCGTAACATTTACGTCCAAAATGTTTCAAAGCCTCCTAAAAACAAACAGCCGATGTTCTGCACATCAACACATTCTAACGTGGCCTTAAAATAAAATGTACAAAATATTATTTAAAAAGAATATTTAAATTATTGCATTGCATGTCCGTATTATTTGTTTCATGCACTTTTCTGATGTGACACATGACCCTATGCGAACAGCATGACTAGCTATATCTCTGCCAGTTTAGCTGTCTAGAACACAGCTTAATCAAATTTCCACCAAAACTTTGGGTACAGCAAAGTCTTGGGAATGAGCAGTTTTGTCCACCCATCAACACACGTTTCTCTGGCCAGTTTCAAACACAGCCGGACCAATTTGGCATGAACCCACCTAATCTGGCAACATTACAAGCACTGGATGCCGTAAAGCTTGCACATATTCCTGTGTATAGAATATAAACACTGTTCAAACATTAATGTGTGTGTGTGTGTGTGTGTGTGTGTGTGTGTGTGTGACCAGTGCAGACACATGTTAATAAATTCACTCGTATTTTCACCGCTATTTAGTAAACTAAATAATTTCTTCTTACATGCAGTAACTTCCGGGTTACACAAACGCATCAATTACAAAAACCAAATCGGCTCCAGTCCGTTTAATTGATTTCACTTTTTTATTTGGACCATTAAATCAAAGCACAAAATGCAAGCTGCTGATTGTTTTTTGTTATTATATTCAAAAATGAAATGATGAACTGTTTTTTCATATTCTGGTTTTTGATTCTGAATCGAATATCTATTGAACGAATGACACACAGATTCTTTCCAATAGGAGAAGAATATTTTCTTCAGCTTTCCAAAGTACTACTTTTATGTACTCTTCCTATTCATAAATTTGCCATTAACAGTATTCTGTTGAACACACTGAAAGTAAATGTTTCCATGCTGTGATATTTAAAATTTTATGTGGTGTGGCAGATTCTTTTTTCCAAAAGTGACGAGGGTAGGGATGCAAGATGAGACCCATCGTGCAGATACACATCGTCGATGGGTGTGTGGCAGTGAGGGAGACACAGAGAGAGAACTGGAATCAAGCCCAGAGTGCTTTCTTTCCCTTTCTCAGTTAGTGGAGAATCAGGGGGAAAATGTCTGCTTTCAGAATAGGAGAGTGCCACCCATCAGAAAGAGAGAAACCAGCTACAGATCAGAGCAGGGGGAACTGACAGTGAGTTTCATAAACAGGTTGCAATGGCAGTAGGAAAATAATGCATACTTACACTTTGCATTCATTATCAATTGCCATTTGTTAAAGGCATTATTATTATTAGTTATTAGTTCTATATATTGTACAGATGTTATATAAAAGCTTGGTATTGTAATACATTAACAAATTTCTCATTCTCTCTCTGTAAGGTAAAACGACGGTTGACAAAACGAGGCAGTAGTCATCTTACTGCCTGACAGATGACATGCACCCCATCGTACATTCAAGCTCTTTTGCTCCTCATGTGAACCACACACCCACCCTTTCATGTGTGCACACATTGTCATACATGAACTCTGTTCCATAACCCTCCAGTTGAGACAAATGATCTTTAGATTCTGCTTTAGATTCTGTTGAGATTTATGATATGTAGACAAAAAAAAAAACTTTCTTCTTTGGATGTTTAATTTCTGTTCTTTGCCACTGTCTGGAGCCATTTTTAAAATGAGTATTTGGAAGAAAAAAGACGATTTTAATCTACATTTGCTTATTAAATGCCTGGAAAGATTTGCTGTTTGTTCGTTCTCTCCTACTTTTCTGTTGTTTCAGTAGTCCTAAACAGGCTGCGTACAACATGGCTGGATTAGAGAAAACAAACTCACTTCAACTGTAGTTGGACTACCCCGTTCTCCAGTCTGTTAAGGTTGGCAGTCTTAAAGGAATATGCCTGCATTTGTTCAGCATATTCTGTAGCACACTCAGTTACCATGGTTGGCAAATTCAATGTTTTCAGCAAATCGGTTTAATTATCATGCCACTGTCATTTTTAATAATTTTTTAGGTACAGAAAAAACACAGCAAACTTGTGATAATTCACTACACAAGCCACAGACCGAGATTAGGTTGAGTATTCCTTGAATGAGTTCTGTTATTTTCTCGCACTGACATAAGGCCGCTTCCCCCTATACATAACCAATATAAAAGAAAAGGCGGAGTTCAGCTTCAAATGCCTATTTGCCCTTTACAGCCTCAACAGAAACGCCTGTTTTACTTGTGTGAATGTTTGCTGCTTTAAGTTCAGAGAAGAATTATTTGTCATGTTTGGGTTCCACATTCAGATACTAGATGATTTAAACAAACCCACCTAACTTTCTTGCATAATTGTTTTAAAATCCTGATTTCCTGTTTTGTACAGACATTTACAAAAGTAGGTCCTTCTTACTCCCTTCCTCTTGTAATTTGGGGAGTGATGATGCTGTAGATTTTTTATATAAAATTTC
This sequence comes from Crenuchus spilurus, assembly GCA_036984385.1. Taxonomy (NCBI): domain Eukaryota; kingdom Metazoa; phylum Chordata; class Actinopteri; order Characiformes; family Crenuchidae; genus Crenuchus; species Crenuchus spilurus. Next base: position 60,627 of record BRDA01009627.1, read on the forward strand.
AGTTTTGGGCATAAAATTTTAATGTTCATTGAAATTATTTTATTGCATTCAAACAAAGTATTCATTGATTTAAAACATCTGGTTTCTTTTAAATGTTTTTACTCCTTATTTTAAAATTGATCCTTTTTTACTAACCCTCCAGGTTTTTTATGTCTTTTTTTAAACCCCTTGTTCTGTGGTCCTTTACACCCAAAGAGATTTTTTTAGCTGTGAAATATGACTGAAGTTTAGTTTAACTAAGCCTTCAGTCTTTTGTCCCATAAATACAAACGAGATACACAGTTTTCATTTTCAAGCTTGTTTTTTATTCAAAGAAATATGATAGTTTCACAATAAATAACCATGCTTGTACGGTTCGTTTAAATTTTGTCTTCTTTTTCCACTTAACTGAGCACAGTGTCCTCCCCAGAATTTTAAAAAACCATTCCCTGCTTCTTCGTGCAATATTGAACATGATTACTACAGGAAGACAGTCTTTTTTCTGTTTTCATTTTGATTGTTTTCATACAAAATATAAACCCAGTCATCAATAGTGCATTCTGAAGATGACTCTTCTTAAAGATAGGGTTGGTGTTATGTACAAGAGAAGGGAGGTATAGTCTGTGTGCATGAGCTGAGACTGTTGGGTAGAATCTTTCTCTCTCGAGCATAGGTGGCCAGTGTGGAATCTGCTAGTTTAAAAGTTGAGGGGAAAGGTAGAGAAATCTTATTACCCATCATCACCAGCATAACTAATATGTTTCAAACGACAAAGAAATCATAACGGAGCAGGTCCTTTTTTAATCTGATTTGTATGACACTTGCAAACTGATTTTTTCTTACCAAATGATGACATGCCGGTGGTATTTTTAAACCAATAACTCAAGCAATTAAACAAATGTATTTGATTTGTAGCCTGATGTCTAATCAGTCATGACAAGTTTTGCTTATAATTACATTGTATGTAAGCACTCTACCTTTGTAACATAATTAGCATACAATGCCATCTTCACCTTTTAACAATCGATCATTGAACAATATTCTAGCTTGGATATTGACATTTTGTGATTCAAAATCTTGATTGTGTCACAAAAGAAAAAAGATCAAAAAGGCAAATCTGTTCAGTTATATTCTTGCCCTCCTTAAACTTGCCCAGCGCCATCAGACATCATCAGTTAAACACTTTAAAGATTTATAAATAAAAACCAACAGAGGCAACTTGGGTAGACTTGTCAACGGTTTGGAGGTCACAGAGCTGCCTTTTAAAGGAAGGGCCTTAATGAGTAGTCCAGCATCCAATCCCATTCCTTTATATAAAAGAAAATGATAGCAAAGCAAATTTTAAATAAAGAGTAAAAAACAATTGCCTTCCCATCTCCACTACCCTTGTTAAGGAGTGTTTGTCAATAGTGCTAATTTTGCTAACAAGTAGTTAAACTAAATATTCCCAATTAGCATTTATTTATAGAAAAAAAATTTACATACAGCTTCCACTCAATATCAGCAACACTAGCATTATTGATGGAGCCAATCCTTTAAGGGTTACCCAAATTTGTGAAGCGCACATCCAAAAAAGCTCAATTTTGAGACACTAAATGCCAGTTTTGTAGTTGAGCAGTAACATCACAACATGTCATCTGGCTAACTGCACAATGCAGTACTATACAAAATAAAAAAAAATAAAAGCACATTTACTTTTAAGCACAGTAATATGGAAGAGGGTAGGCATGTCCTGCAATCTCAGAGATTTATTTATTTTATACCTTTTCTTTAGCAAATCCGCTGAACATCTTGTTCAAATTATGAGCTTGAAACAAAGTATTTTTACAATGTACAATTAGAAAAATTAACACTTTCTGCTGGTCTAGTTTTCTGAATGTAAACAAACTTTTAATATACTTATTTACATGTAATATCACCTTGCTTCACTCATGCAAGCAGGAGTTTAGCATTTTTTCTTTTGGGCAGTCTAAAGTGACGGTGACACAGGCTTCTCCATGTTTGGTTTTATTTAAGAAATGGACCACTAGCATGAGAAAGGGGGTAGAAAATGCTACCATATGATCAAAGAAAAGAGCAGAGCCATAGCCATATCCCCCCATACTAGTGTTAAAGTTGATTCCTGATAGACACAGCATTGATCAGTTTTGTGTTTCGTATTCTAAAGCTCTATTCACCTACGAAAATGGCAAGAGTGATCCATCCCCAAAAATGCATCGTCTTAGCTGCTTTTGCTAAATTGGCATGTTCAAAAACGTAGTGCAAAACTCCAACATTTGGACATCACTTTTAAAATTCATGGGTAACGTTGGTTTAGTTGGAGTTTGTGGTTGATGACTCATTTTAGTTGCATGTTTGCAGGGAACACAAACCTTGCAGTGCTATAGTCTTCCAGGATATTAACACATGTGGGGAAGAACTGTGTTACTATTGATTCTATGAAGAGTTTTACTTTTTACAAATGAATGAATAAAAAAATCCTTACACACAGCCCAATCTGGCTCTAGATCAGCACTGCTGCTTTGAGGTGATCTCTACATGCTTGGATGAGTGCATGGATGAAAATGGGGCAGAAGGAGCAGATTTTTAAGGGGGTGGGGTGGTTAGAGAAATTGTGGCCTAGTGATGAGGAGTGAAGTCTCAGTTGCTAAGCAACAGTTCTGTTGCTGTCTCTACATCCCAAGACTTTGAAGACAAAGCTACTATTACTGCATTCTGTGAGAGAGAGAGAGAGAGAGAGAGAGAGAGAGACTGGGTCATAGCAGAAATTGTGAGGGTTCCTGTCAGGAATTGCTGAGACTACAGACATCTCAAACATAGCACTGCATTAGCAAACAGTTCATAAAACAAAATAATGAGCTGATGCAAACCATCCTGAATCTCATGATACTCCTGGATGTTAAACCATTTCTCTGCAATGATTTTCCCAGGCTAGTTAAAAACACTAATGCTATCATAAGCAGCATCTTTAGTTCTTAAGAAAAAAATTAATAATTTCTTAAAATGTCTCGTTTTTTCTTAACTTTTCTTAAGAGTAATTCTAAGAACAAGTGGTATTCTTGAAAATGTTTTTAAATGTTTACTTGTCCTTACAATAGCCTCAGACTTGTCTTAGGCTTTAAGTTGTGTATGCAATGTACAGTATTTTAAGTATAACCTTTACAAGAAAGGTTTTTAAACTTTTGAACTAAAAATATTTTCTAAAACTTTCTTGAATGATTGGCTTCACGTTTATCCTCCATTTTGCTCCTCGTGTGGATTAAACCAAAATAACATTTCTAAATGTATTTAAAATAAATTTCCCATTATTTTGCAAGCTGTTGCATACAGTTGGGGAAATTAAGTATTTGATACACTGCCATTTTTGCAAGTTTTCCCACCTACAAAAAATGGAGAGGTCTGTAATTTTTATCATTGCAACACTGTGAGACAGAATGCAACAAAATCCAGAAAATCACACTGTATGATTTTTAAATAATTAATTTGCATTTTTATTGCATGAAATAAGTATTTTCTACAATAGATAAACAAAACTTATTTGGTACAGAAACCTTTGCAATTACAGAGGTCAGATGTTTCCCGTAGTTCTTAACCAAATTTGCACACACTGCAGCAGGTATTCTGGCCCACTCCTGTATACCAATCTTTCAGGTTTTGGGACTATTTCTGGGCAACATTGAATTTCAGCTCCCTCCAAAGATTTTCTATTGGCTTTAGCTCTGAAGACTGACTAAGCCAGTCCAGGACCTTGAAATGCTTCTTATGGAGCCACTCCGTAGTTTTCCTGGCTGTGTTATGGGTCATTGTCATGCTGGAAGAGGAAAGGAGGTTGTTGGCCAAAATGTCGTGATAAATGACCCCATCCGTCCTCCCTTCAATACGGTGCAGTTCCCCTGTCCCCTTTGCAGAAAAGCACCCCCAAAGTATGATGTTTCTACCCCCATGTTTCATGGTTGGGACGGCGTTCTAGGGATTGTATTTATCCGCCTTCCAAACACGGCAAGTGGAGTTGATGCCAAAAAGCACATGACATTCTCCCATGTCTCCTCTGGATCATCCAGATGGTCACTGGTGAACTTCAAACAGGCCTGCACATGTGCTGACATAAGAAGATTGACCTTGTGTGCCCTGCACAATTTTAAATCATGACAGCGTAGTGTGTTACTAATGGTCCTCTTTGAGACTGTGGTCTCAGCTCTCTAAGTCAGTGACCAGGTCCTCCTGTGTAGTTTTGGGCTGATTCCTGACCTTTCAGAATCATCCTTACCCCATGAGTCAAGATCTTGCATGGAGCCCTAGTCAGAGAAAGACTGACAGTCTTCTTTTGTTTGTTTGATTTTCTAATAATTGCGCCAACAGTTGTTGCCTTCTCACCAAGTTGCTTGCCTATTGTCCTGTAGCCCATCCCAGCCTTGTGCAGGTCTACAATTTTGTCCCCAGTATCCTTGGAGTGTGTGGACAGGTGTCATTTATACAGGTAACGAGTTCAAACAGGTGCAATTAATACAGTTAATTAGTACATAATAGGAGGGCTTCTTAAAGAAACACTAACAGGTCTGTGAGAGTCAGAACTCTTGCTGGTTGGTAGATGATCAAATACTTATTTCATGCAATAAAATGCAAATTATTTAAAAATCATACATTGTGGTTTTATGAATTCTGTCTCTCACAGTTAGTGTACTTACGATAAAAATTACAGACCTCTCCATTCTTTGTAGGTGTGAAAACGTGCAAAACCGGCACGATTAACTACTTATTTCCCCCCACTGTACATAAGAACAAAGTGAAGATTGTCTTAAGGAAATAATTAAGATTTTCTTAAGCTAATATTTAAGAACTTCTTAAGTTTTCTTGAATGAGACCTCTGGTCATTTATTTATGATTTTACTAATGCCCTAACTCAACTCAAGAGCATTACACCAACTTGCCCACATGCCTGTGCTCATTTCCATCCCCAATCCACAGAGCAAAGAACAATGTTGATCATTAAGACATCACAACACTGTGATAAATTATGATGTAATGATCCTTATCCATCAAGGTAAAAAGTAAAAATGCAGAATTGACTGCCCTGAACTATCCTTCATCTGATTCATGGAACTGCACAATGACATCAAGCAGTGATTTAATGTACCACATTTACTTATCATTTAAAGTGAAAATGCTTTCACCCCATGTAGATGTTTTAATAGGATAATAAAAGGAAAGCATTCAGTGGTTCATGCACTAATTGTGCTTGTACGCAAAGTTATGGGTTCATGAATGCAATGCTCCCCCTACTGGTCAAAGCAAACTGGGATTAATGTTTTAATTAAGACGTAGAATGATTACTAGAAACTTGAATTACTATATTTAAGTGTATGAAATGGCTAATGGAAACCAACTGTGTTCTTTATATTTGGGCAGTAGTTAATGTATAAGTAGCAAAAAGCACAGTATAAATGTAATGTAAACAGTTACATTTGTTCAAATCAGTGTGTGTGTGTGTGTGTGTGTATATATATATATATATATATATATATATATATATATATATATATAAAAAACTATATCCACTTCTGTACACGGATTGCTGTGGCCCATTATTAGTCTTGATCCTTCTGATTATTTAACCAAATGTCCTGCATTTTCTCAGGCTTTACAATATTACACTCAATTTACATGCACACCTATCTAAGGCTCAACCAGTATTTTTTTCATGGCCAGTACCGATCCTTAGAACACTTAACAACAGTGCTAGAACAATACAAAAAAATAGCACTTTGAGCTTTAGACAGCAAAACACTAAAAAGCTAATTGGACCAAATTTCTACCAATCGAATAACACTGTGGGCAGGATGAAAGAGATGGTTTTTTTCTTTATCATATTTACATAACAAATGTGAATAAGTAATTTTAAAAAATCATGGAAATTGATGGAGTTTGATCATCTGAAAATTTGTAAATACTGGCTCAGATTATTGGTCTGGTATAATCACTGCTTAACCTCAACATCCTATCAGATGTGAGTTACAGAGATACACAAAAAATGAAACTGATGTAAAATAAAACTGGCGGTACACTAATTTTATGCATGCAGCTTTGATGAATAAGGGTGCTATAATGATGAATACTGTACTATAAAAATTAAAAGTACAGACCAATTATTCATGGGTTGCAATGATGTAATGTTTTTGGTGTGAACTGCACTGTGTGGTATAATGTGGAGGAAAACACAGTTAAAATAAATTAGCCTCATTAGCATTTTCATCATAGGATCTAATGGAAAACTGCTAGCACGTCAGACTGCATTTCTCTCCTCTGCTGAATCCGAGCAAGTTATTCATACATAGATCATATGCAAGCTTCAGAAGTAATCTTATTTCACTCCTTTTTTTGTGTGTAAGAGACTACAGACATAAGCCACATGTCCCTTTGTCTCAGTCTTTTCACTCTGATAAATAATCTGTTCCTGCCGTCCGTCATAAAAAACAGTTATTGCACTCACATTTTTAAGTTTCATTTCATTTTTAATGAGCTATAAGAGGTTCAGATATTTCTGACGAATGACTAATTACTGTGTGTGTTATAAGTTTTATTATCTGTGATGTGCACTTTGTAGGGAGTAGGGCGTTACTTTGGGACATGGCCCAAGCTCCTCTACTTGACTGACACAGACAAACAGCTCGGTTTACAAACGTGACACACACAAATGGGTCAGGGATCCACGCTTATATTTCTTTTATTTTAATGTCTAAATCAGGGGTGTCCAAATCCAGTCCTGCAGGGCCGGATTCCTGCAGAGTTTGGTGATCATTCTGATCAAACACACCTGATTCAGCTCAGCAGGTAATGAGCAGGTTTAATTGTAATGTCAGAGAAGAGAAATCACCAAACTCTGCAGGAATCTGGCCCTCCAGGACTGGATTTGGACACCCCTGGTCTAAATAGAGACTACAAGTGTTGACAAACAATAAAACAATTGAATAAATATCAAGTTTTTTAGTTCTTTGTTTGAGTATTACCGCCCAATATGATGGCTATCTGTACTGTGACATCAGCTGCAACCCATGAATAGAGACAACAGTAAATACATTAATTTGTACTAGCTGCACAGTAGCAAGTAGGTAATGCTTAGTAATCCCAGTCAACGCTACAATACATATTAAGAAAAAGCTATATATTAGTATTTTTGGCCACACTGTCCACCATTCAGTACAAACTCATGATATTCAAAATGGTTTTCACCAAAACTAAATCATTTTTGAACTGACTGTAGAAGCCAACAATTTTAAAGACGGGTTTATAAGGCCAACCCTTATTAACAGGAGCTTAAGGCAAGCTTAATGTGTCAATGCAACAGATATGCAGAAGGTAAAACAGGCTTGTTACAGCAATTCCTGACTGTGGCATTACATTTAAAAGTACAATTGATGTAATTCTAACCATTCTGTAAATGAATGAATGCTTACATTTGCTTTCATTTTTGGTTGAGCCAAATTAGTTACCAGGACAGGACAAAATCTCTAAACTATTTTGATTGATATTTTATTTTACCATACTTACTTTATCAAAGCCCATGGCACAGAGTTTGTCTATTTTGCGTGTGTATTCAGGACTAGAAACAGGAGCGCCAGCATAAACGTGAGACCAAAGCCGAGCAGTCTGTTTGAACATCTCTGGATTCTGTTTATACTACCAGAAACAAAAAGCATTAAGTAAATAATGCAAATTCAGGATTGGGCTAACATGGCACTTTTTTTCTTTTAGTCCAGAAAAACTTGAACAGAAAAAAACAACAGACATACTTCAGAAGAAGGCTAAGCTATCCATCCTCCAACAACTACATGCATACTCTAGCATACTTTTCCCTAATTACCTAAATTAACAGGTGTTAACATACTAGTGTACCACAAAAAATAGAATATTGTGAAAAAGTTCATTTGTTATAATTTAGGGTGCTTTCACACCAACATTGTTTGGTCCAAACCAAAATAGCAGGTGTTAAAGGAGCCATGAACCACAATCCGGACCAAAGGAACAAAATTTGGTTCGTCCATAAGAGGTGGTCTCGGTCCGAATCTACTGAGCCATGGTTTGTGTGCAGTGTGAAAACACTTTTCTAGAATGTTCAAACTTTCAGACCAAATACAGGTAATTTTGGTCCAATGAACATGTGAAGAGTCTGCTTGAAAAAAATGCCAAAAATGCTGAAACGTGCACAGAGGATGAGAGAGAAAGGAGATGACAGAACAGAGTAAACTAAACTAATGAAATTGCAGCAGCGGAATATAAAACGTTTATTATGCGTCAGACGCACGGCCTGCTACTAACCAATCAGTGTTGAGTGTAGGAAGACGCACCCCACGTACATGATGATGACAGCACGTGGTCTTGTCATAGTAAAAGTCTTTGGAGTGCTCACAAAAATGCAGTGTGAAAACAAACCTAATTGGACCAAATACAGTGGTAACCCTACTTACGAGTTTAATCCGTGCAGGAGCTGAGCTCGTTAGCTGGTTTGCTCGTTAGCTGGATGCATTTCCCCATAAGAATACACGTAAAACTGATTAAT
>BRDA01009627.1:70357-80811 GCA_036984385.1 Crenuchus spilurus
CATCTCTTTCCGTAATTTTGCTGCTGCCTTTTTCTTTTTCTGCTCAACTGAACTCCTCCTCTCTCTAGGATCTGTAACCGCTCCTCTCTGGATGATACTGTCTCTGTCTATAATGAGTCTATCTCAGACATACTTGACACTGTTGCTCCTCTGAAGACCAGAATTGTGCCTTCCTCTCTCTTCTCCCTGGTTTACTCCTGAGCTTCATGCTCTGAAAACCACTGGTTAATGCTACTTTTTCAAAAGGCAGTTTTGGTCCCCTGCAGTTTTACCATCCAAAAAGCAATGTTGTGCTATATTCAATCAAGAAATGTTATGTTTTATGTAAATGAGTTCTATTGACCATACACTCCAAAAATAAGTGTAAAATTGGTGCTAATTAGTTAGAATGAAGTTGACTAACAAGGTGAATTACAGAATTGGGTGATAATTTTATGCCACATGCTTTACAACCAGTCAAACCTCAAAGGGAACAGTGAACTTAACAGTCACAATAGAAAACTACAAGAACTACTAGAAAACACAGTGAACTGAAAGAGTTTGAGTTTTCTTAAATGTTAAATTTAATAATATCAATATTTTATAATTTGCTAATAATGAATGTTAATATTAATTTTATTTTATCTAAATTGTCACAGCACCCACCCCTGCAGTTTCTTCCTGCTGACACCCCTGCACTTCTTTCTTTATTTTGTTTTTCAAAAAACTCATCTACCAAGAATTCCTTGCTTATACCCCTACTGATTGCTCTGTCTCCTCTTCCTAGTCAAGACTATATCTCACAGATAATATGCAATTCTAAATTGTCTTGTCAACTTGACCCTGCTTCAACTTTTCTCCTTAAGCTCTCTTCATCTCTCTGATATTTCTATTCCTATTTCATTAATCTTTCTATAACTTCTGGTTATGTTTCAAGTGCCTAAAAATGGCAGCTGTTACCACCATAATTAAAAAACCAGGCCTTGACTGATCAGTCATGAAACATTTCAGATCCATCTCTCACTTGCCTGTTGTATCTAAAGGTCTTGAGAAGGTTGTTGCTTCTCAACTGAAGGAATATTTGAGTGCCAGTGAGCTTTCTGAGAAGTTTCAGTCAGCCTTTTCTTTGTCTGTTTTTAATGATTCGCTGTGCATCTCTCTTACAGCAGCCTTCGATACAGTCAATCATAACATTCTCATTTTTCATCTTTCCTCTGTTGGCCTCTCTGGTGCTGTGCTATCCTGGTTCATCTCTTACTTATCAGATTTCAGTTTGTCTCAATTGGAAGAAGCAAATCAATTACAGCTCCAGTAATTCAGGGATGTTCTGGGTCCTTTGTTATTTATTATATATCTGTAGCCTCTGGGAAACATATTTTTTTCTGTTGTGCTGACGATCTTCAGATTTATTTAAATTTGAAACCCCCTGAATTATTTCCTCCATTCTCACTGTTGTCTTGTGTCTAGGACTTAAAAGTTATTATTCAGTCAATTTGTTATCAAGCTTAATGCTAAAATACAGAAATTCTGATTGTTGGTCCGAAATCTGCAATCCCTTCATATTTAGACTATACCATTGCTGTTCATGATACCCATCACCCCATCTGCTTCCATGAGTAACCTTGGCATTCTGTTTGCCCCGTGTCTTAGTATTGCTTTACATATTAAATCTGTGACCAAATCTGCTTTTCATCAACATTGCTAGGCTCTGCTCTCTGAACTGTCTTAAAGATGCTGAAATTCTAGTCTTTGCTTTCATTACTTCATGGAGAGATTATTGCAATTCTTTTTTCAATGGCTCACCTTCCAACACTGTTTGCCCTCTTCAGTAAATGAAAAACTCTGCTACCAGAGTCTTAATATACACAAATAAATCTGCACATAATCACCGCTTCTGCAACAACTATATTGGCTGGCGCTCACTGAACGCATCTCTTACAAACTTTTAATGTTGACTTTAATGGCTCCTACTTATCTGTCTAAGCTTCTACATCCTTATGTCCCTCCATGCCAGTTATGGTCCCTGATTCTGACCTGCTGACTGTTCCTCTTTTCAGGATTTCTTCTATATGTTGCAGGTCCTTTAGTGTGGTGGCACTAGGGCTGCCATGATTAGTCGACTAGTCACGATTATGTCGACTATTGAAATAGTTGACGACTAATTTAATAGTCGATGCGTTGTTTTTTGGTTTTTTTTAGACTTTCTTTTTCTCTCCAAACTGCTGCATTTTTCTCACCTTCCACTACTGCTTCTGCCTTTCTGTCCTTGATGCACATGCGCAGTAGTGGTAACCGGGGTAGGCCCGTGGATAATGTCACAGGACATTATACAGACAGGCTCTGCTATCATGGCTACCCGGCAACGGAGCTCAAAAGAGTGGGATCATTTTAAGAAAATGAAAGAGAAACGTGTGCAATGCAATATCTGTAAGGCAGAACTTGCCTTCCACGGCAGCACAACTGCGATGCACGAGCACCTGAAAAGGAAGCATGTTGTGGCTGATTGTGACAATGATGAAGAGGGACCGTCATCTGGGTAAGCTAAATTGCTAGTTAGCTGCTAAAATTAGCGTAAACAGAGAGTTAACTTGCTGCTTACTCATATTGATAGCTGTAAAAGTTAACATTAGCGATGACGATTTGATTCATCAGCCTTAGCACACATTCATGTTTTCTGTAACGTTATAACAGTCATGTGTTTGAATAGCAATGCTAATGTTTTCTAACATTATGTTTCAGTGCTACGTTTACACTTTATGCTAAACAGTTAAATAATTGTTTGTTGCAACAAGCTGCATATTTCATTAAAGGTTTAATGAACTATGGTCTTAATTGTTTTTATTTTTAGTTAGCATATAACTGAAATTTAATGACGCTTATATAATAGCAGCGGCATTCTAGTGCGATATGCTGTATGTTTTATATTCAATCAACGTATGATCTGATTAGTCGACTAATCTTAAAAAATAATCGGCGATTAGTCGACTATAAAAATAATCGTTTGTGGCAGCCCTAGGTGGCAACTACACTTTGTAACTCTTTGTACCTTCCTCTGTTCATTCCTTTTCCTCTCTGTCCATCTTCAAAGCTCAGCTAAAAACCTCTCTGTACAGAATACTTTAATTCTGTTTAACTTTTTTCCCCCCAACTGTAAAACATCATTGGGTATGGGAAATGTGTAACCTATTGTTATTATTATTATTATTATTATTATTATTATTATTATTATTATTATAAAGTTGTTACAATTCTGTTTACTGCAATGTTATTTGAGGGACAATTCAGAGTAAAAAACACTGCCATATTCATATAATTAGAATATTATTAAAAAAAAAGTTTCAATCAAAAAAGTATACCATCATAATTTCATTACACATAAAGTGACATATTTAAGCATTTTTGTTTGTTTTAACATAGCTGTTTCAACAGTAATTTACTCAAACTCAAAAATAAATATTCCAATAATTTGATTTCTGATTTTTATGAGCTATAAGCCATACTCATTAAAATGAGAAATCCTGACAAATGTCACTTTATGTGTAATGAATATAAAATATGAACATTTACCTCGTTGAATCAAATTGTGAACAAAAATTTACTTTTTTTTTACTTTTCTTTTTTTGGTGCAGCACTGTGCTTTAAAGCAATCAGAACAGCAGGTTCTGCATTTCCATTTATCCCCATCCCTACTAATATACACTCTATTATTTAAACATAAATACAGTGTTTTTGAGAATCAGCAGGGTATTACAAATCTAGAGTTGCACCAAAAATCAAATACAAATAAGTTGCAAAAATTTGACACTGAATTTTAGGACAATTGAAGAGTTCTGTATGGATTGCAGAGATTACATTTAAAATACAGACATCTTTAAAAGTTAAAGTGTAAAAAAAATATGTGTGTTGTATCAAATAACCATTTAGCATTAAAGACAGTAGTGAGTGTTTTTTGTTTAGCCTGCATATTGCTCTGGTAATGAGTATTACATACTGTACTTGGTATCAAAGTCAATATTCTGGTATTGTGACAACCCTATTATTAAACATAATATTGCAATGCTCAAGTATATAGATTTTCTTAAACAACTGAAGTCCATGTTTAATGTTTTAGAACAGGACCTACATGGATATTGTAGCTAAATAATAATTTTATGTTGCCCAAAAATGTGTGTTATTCTTTAAATGGTCAAATATAAATAAGAAAATCTGCTTTTGCTTTGAGCTGCAAGAATATGGAAATTAAAAAGGAACGGAAACTGAAAGAGGAGCAGGTCTGAAACTGTTTACACTTTACAGCTACAGAAAGTATCTTTTGTTGATCATCATTGAAAAACTTCCATTTGCAAATTACAGCAGTGGGAAAGAATATTACAGTACAAGGTACCAGGTTAAAACAGGCAGGTCATGTGACCACTGAAGACCACTTCATAATCAACAGTACTATTCCAATATTTTTGGAATTTTCCAAATGTACATTTAGCAAAATTGACAAAAAAAGTAGCTAACAGATGTTTATCATATTCAAAATATGATTTAGTTTATTTATCTAAGCCTAAATAAACTAAGTTTCCTTTCTGGAAATGTGCCGCCTGGTTAACGTTCACTATACAGTTACGTATATAAGCCCAAAAATTACATTTTTTCAATGGGAATATTAACAACAATGATTAAAACTACTGTCTCCTTTTCACTTCACAGACTCTACAAGAAACATTTAACAACGTAATTTTTTATCACCATACATGTTCACTTTTAAAAGGGGGAAAAAGACTTAAGGGCTACCATGCTTCAGTTTTGTACTATTGAAAAGACAAACTTAATAAATAAAATAATATACAAGAATTATTATGTTTGTGTGTTTTTTTCAGACCACCCTATGTACTAGTCACAAGTTAACACTACAAGTACACACAATGAACAAACACTCACCACTGGTCTTTGAGAATGTCCAAACATATTGCCCCAGTAACAGAACTTATGTTAGGATGCCAGATCTTCGTAATGAACCGCACCTGAATTAGTGAAATAACAAGAATTGTGCATTAACTATGCATTATGATTACACAGTTGATGTCCATCACATGCCACATAGTAGGTCTTTACCTTTGGTGGATTGAAAGGATACGTCTCTGGGATCTTGATTTCTAGTTGATACCTGCCCCCTAACAGAGAAAATGCAAGAGACACTGTGAGATGATTAAGCAACTATGCAAACTGTACACATAGAGCATGATAACAGACATTGGTCAGTATGCAGAGGTAAAAATCCATAAAAGACGTGATACTGGCTTATTAAAGAATAACACAGATTTATTAAATGAGTGATTACAATGACACAATCTGCTACAGGCACAAATGAACTGTTATCATAATTTCATGTCATGCAGACATCCAGGTTAGTAAAAAAAATATATAACCCATCCACAAAATATGCTTGTCTCATTTTAAGGCTGTCCAGATGCAGGAGTTTCATAACTGAGGAGATGTGTAAAATGTTTGGGGAAAAAATACGCAAATTTAATTGAAATACAGTTTTAGAGTAAGTTTTGTTCATTACTATGTGAAGGACATAAACTGTTCCCTGATTAGGATTCTTATTCTGAGATGCCCAGTATATAGAATAATAGTGTCATTGATTACAATCTTAAAATATCTTTAAAAGGGTTCTTCAAGGGTTCCTTAGTAAAGAACTATGAACACTTTGCATGATCTAGTGTATTATAGAGGGTTCTATACTGGAGCTTCTTGAAAATTGTTCTATATAACACCAAAAAAGCTTACATTATTATTACAAGTTTGACAATAGCAGAACCCTTTTGGGGGCTATATAGAACCTTTTTTCAAAAAGCTTCTACATAGAACCATCTACAACACATTCTTCATCAATGTCAAGAATGCTCTCACCACACAAAGGGTTCTTTGAGTGGTTGTGGTTTTATATAAAAATATTTTCTTTAGGAAAGATCCCTTGAAGAACCACACGACTGTAGGGAAAGCATAAAGTATTAGAAGAGAGAGAGAGACTGAGGAAATGTCCTTACCCTCATATGGCGTGTCTGGAGGTCCAGCAATCTCCCCTTTTAATTCTGTGAAGTTTTCATCTACCAGGTCGACCTTTATCTGATTTTTACTTGTCTGTCGAAACAGAATGACAAAATGTAAAAAAATCACTTGACTGACAACGTGTTGGTACTGTACGAGTCATCTGTTTATTGTTTACGTTCGTTAAGAAAATATTGTCAAGACAGCACAATAAAGACCACATATGCTAGTGACACTGTTCTAAATTCCAGCTTAGGACAAAAGCCTCTGGACTGTTTTTGGTGAAAGGGGAGTAGTTTAGCAGGCATGGTTAGCTCTTAAGTATCAGCATTGGTTAAATTCTGTTTTAATATTTAATAAACTGTTTAATTCGTTGTCCGCCACAGGTAACATGATTAACTTAGACCAAGTTATCGCTAAAGTGGAACAGTGTTGTTACTTCTGTCAGGTGATAACATGGGTGGTTCTGTTTTGACAGCTAACTGGCTAACGAACACAGCCTTGTCAAATCAGCAGGTTTGCCACAGCTGATACTGAGACAGAGGTGGCCAAATACATGTCTGTCTATAAACGTAATGCCTTGCTTTCTATGAAATAAGTCAATGTTAATTTTAAAAACTAGCCTTTGATCATAACGTGGAGAATATGTGGTTATTGTATTTTTATAAAACAAGCCTAGATTTGATATGTGTGAAACCAGGTTAGCGAGCTAACCGCTCGCCTAGCTAACGCTACTATAATAAAGGCTCGGCTAATGCTAAACAGAGCAGCTGACCGCTAACTGTTAGCTGCCTAAATGACACGTTATTTTTTTTTGTTGAAAACACAGTAAAACAGCACGACGACGCTACGCAAACCTCTTCGCTTTTCAGCACTTCCTTAAACTCTCGTTTGATCCTCTGCACCGCGATGTTCGCCATGTTTGGGCTCTTCTGTTTTCCTGGCCAAGTTAGTTTGCTGGGTCGGGCCTCCACTCCGCAAAGCCAGTAGCGTTACTCCACACACACGCAGCTCTGTGCTCGGATTCCCCCCTTTCTTTCTCACACACACTCGAGTTCTCTCGAAGTCCTTTTACTTTTGCACAACAACAGTACCCCTTTCCCCAAAAGAAAAAACAAACAAATGACAGTCTGGAAAAAGAGCACGGTCTTCTAAAAACAACTAGAAAGCGTTTGTGCGCTTCTCAATTAGGTTGTGTACTTATAATAAATCTGCGCTAACGGCAGATCCAGAAACGTTTCAGTCATCTGTAAGTGAGAGAAACGCACAACACAATACTGTCATGTGATAGAGCTAAGCTGGGTATATTAGCCATTCAGTCTAACAGTCTGCTCGTGGTTTTGTTTTGAGAAGGACTTGTGCTGAAAATGAGGGAGGAGATTATCAAAATTACAAAGAGTTTCAAACGAGAAAATCCTTATATGTGTATATACAGTGTTCATTGTTGTTCTTAATCTTATTCAAATAGGTAAACCGTCATATTTTAAATTCATAACATTTTATATTCATTGTCATTTTAAGCCTTTTCATGTTTTACTGTTGATCAGTGTGGCTTAAATCAGAATTCCAGAATCTCAAAATATTAAAATATATAAAATATTTAATCTTGACTTTGAGTACCATTCAAACAGTATCTACAGTAAAACAAAAAAAGTTTTGAATTATATCACTTTATGTGTAATGAATATAAAATACCTTTTATAATTAAACAAAAACAAATTAACTTTTTTCCACAATATTCACATTTTTGGAGATGCACTAGTATAGAGGAATACACATTTTAACCACATATTTCTGAACTGAATAGTGTTACAAAGTTACAAAGTGTCCAAATAACAACAGGAGCACTTGGAATGTGCAATGAAAAACTGTTTAATATGTAACATTTTCCTCAAAGTAAATATTTTGATGGAATTTTCTGACTACATGAAATCTGTTGAACATTATTGCCAAATTTAAACTTTCCTAAGTATCTCATTATTCAAATTGTCCAGTGTATATCTATTATTCAATTCATGTATTGATTTTTTTTTTTTTAATGAACTCCTATTTAAAGACACATTTTAAATAGAAAATATATTTCTAGCCCATACATGTCAGTTCACCAGTCCTTTGCTTAAGTCAGTGTCTTGGTGTATTTAAGACAGTATTAAATGATAAAATGTGACATGTGTGAAGTGAAAAATAAAAATGAAAAGCGAAAGTGTCAGTATTACATTTACAATAAGTATTTTTCGTTTATGATTATGTTTTTAATTTACGATTTTGCAGTTTCATTTACAGTTTTTCATTTACGTTTACGATAGTTAAAACTTACGTTTACAATTCCTGTTTTACATTTACGCTTAAGCTGAGCCTGTTTTGACGCCATACTCTGTTGTTTGAACAGCCAGTGGGAGTTTGTACCACTACCTTGGTGCTAGAACAGAGAAGAGTCTTGATACTAGTTTTCCATGTCTTGAAGGATGGCGGGTCAACCCGAGCTATACTAGAAGCTCGAATGGCTCTGCCATTAGGTGGGGGGGGGCTGGTCCATTTTTTTGCTTTTCATTCACAATGCCAATGTGATTTGCATGCAACAGAATTTCACCTATGCATTTAAGCCATCTGTGCAGTGAAACACACACACTAGTGAATACACTAGGCTGTGAGAACATGTGCCAGAAGCAGTGGGCTGCCGCCTGTCCACAACGCCTGCAGAGCAGTTGAGGGTTAGGTGCCTTGCTCAAGGGCACTTCAGTCATTTATATACAACATTTTGGAAGCATTTTGGAAATATACACTAGTTTAGGCGTCCACATGTGTGTTATTTACATATTAACCACAATGCAATCTGATTAGCTGATATTTAGCAAGCTTCCCAGAGTTAGACCTCCTGTCAACCATACCATAATGCAGACTTACTAATTTGAAATATATTCGTTAAAATAGCAGGAAATTCCAATTATATATTACTACACCACAATATCTGTGCTAAAGATGATTTACCATCCAAATAATGCCTGTTAAGTGATTATTCTATGACCATTTTCTTCTCGGTCATTGAAGAAAATGGTGAAAAGAGGCTAACAAAGTGTGTAGAGGGCTGCAATCTGTAACTTAAAGATTAGAACTTAGAACTTCAAAGGACACATATATGTTCAGGGGAGCTGATAAAATGGACAATGAATGTAGATGCACGAATGTAGCGTTAATATTATGACCGACCAGTGTGTGTGTATATATATATATATATATATATATATATATATATATATATATATATATAATGACAACATTCTGAACACTACATGGAGAGTAGGGAATAGGCAAGATCACTTTCGAACGGAACACGTGTTCTCGCGCGATTAACGACGTGGCTTTTCTTGTGCTCGCATGCCTTTTCTCATGCGTATCAAAACACAGACGGACACTCAGCCGTAGATTCAGCTCTGCCCAGAGTAAACACCGGCTGAGTGTGAGAGTCAGTTTGATTTTGTGCTCACCTCCACCACTGCAAAAGGCCACGACAGCCAAGGATCATATACTCAGATGTGAGCGGTTTAAAGGGTCCAGCTGAAGTGTCTTCAGGGAGCGGTAAGAGGTCATTTGTTCATTTGTTTATTTTAGGGATCGGACTTTGTGTTCAGTTCTGTCTTAATGCATATTGGTGTCTCATACAGCCCAGAGTTTTCTGTCCTTTTTCTACGGATTGTTTTGTTTTGTTTGTTTACTTTTTTTTCTGTTCGCTGCTTAAGTGAACCTAAAAAATACGTTTCGAAAGTTAACATCATTCACATCTTTAAAGTGGTCTTCTGACTCCGTGAAACTGAGTATCATTGTTAGATAAAGTGCAGGACTGTTTTGTTTTAACGGTTAACAGCACTGTTTACAGACTAGCATTTAAATGGGCTAAGCTCAGTTTGACACTTCCTCATTTTCCAATGGACTAAACTGCTAAAAGCTCAAATAAGCTACAGCGCAACTTTGGCTAAAATATATGCTTTTATCGAGGGACCTATGTCTTCTGTGTTATGCATTCCGCATTCTCTTTTTTTCTCTGATTTTAACGGACCCACAGCTGTAGGCACTAACATCAGATGCTAGGAAAGAAACACCAATGGCATTGGCATGTGTCAATAATACTGGCACGTTTTCAGTTTCCTTATACAGTAGGACTGCCTCCTAAACACATATTTGTCCCCTTTAGAATAGAATAGAATAGAATAGAATAGAATAGAATAGAATGCCTTTATTGTCACTATACATCTGTACAATGAGATTGAAAGCCACTCCTTTTTTGTGACTTTTTTCCTCACCGAAAGTTAGAGTAACATGTCTACATATCACTGTTATTTCCGTAAGATAAGATAAGATAAGATAAGATAAGATAAGATAAGATTTCCCCTGTTTATACACAAATCCTCCGTCAGGATGACATATTCCTTTGACTT
>BRDA01009629.1:8467-23012 GCA_036984385.1 Crenuchus spilurus
GGATGCTTTTGGCAGCAGTCCTCATTTAGGGGGCGAACCGGGCAAAAAACTCTAAGACTCCTTACAGACTTTTCAGGGGGAGGGAGAACACCCGATAGTCGCTCGATAACAATACAATTGATAACGATCCTATAGTAGGGGGTGTCCCAAATCCGAGTCTCTTCCTCTCGAAAGAGCCACTTTTGGGTTTCTTTCGCACACGTCACACACACAATAACTAATACTATTTATTTGTATATTATTTGATATTAAGCAAGAGACCATTTCAATAAGACAGAATTCAGACATTCCTCAGAATCTCAAAAAACGGGCCAAGCGGGGGATTTACTCCTGACGACGGTTTTCGTAGGATCCGCGCTTTCAGTGTTAAGAAGCAGGTGTTTTTGCAAGGCGGTTGCTGTGGTGTTGCTAGTTGGTTGCTATGGTATCACAGGTGGTTGCTAGGTGGTTACAATGGTATGCTAGGCAGCTGCTGTGGTGTTGCTAGTTTGGTTGCTATGGTATCATAGGTGGTTGCTATAGTGTTGCTAGGTGTATGCAATGGTACGCTAGGCAGCTGCTGTGATGTTGCTAGTTGGTTGCTATGGTATCACAGGTGGTTGCTATAGTGTTGCTAGGTGGTTGCAATGGTATACTAGGAAGTTGCTGTGCTGTTGCTAATTGGTTGCTATGGAATCACAGGTGGTTGCTATGGTATTACAGGTGATTGCTATGGTATCACAGATGGTTGCTATGGTATCACAGATGGTCAGTGTTAGAAATGCAGTCAGTCAGTCCGTCTTTTGTCTGAACGCTGGTTCTGGGGTGAGTTTTCACAGTCAGGTACACACCTGTAAGGGTGACTGCAGGTAGTCCTCGTAGCCTTTGACAAACAGCTCATAAGCATTGGGTGCTGGGCGGTTCTGGTTGAGGTACTCTAGGTATTGCAGGTATGAGCGGAAGTCTTTCTCGCTGTGGCGACTCGTCCCTGTGAATATAAACTGAGCCTCCAGCTGGAGGAGACAGGAGCACGTCAGTCCACACAGATCTGTCACTCACACACTGTTCAAACTAAAGCTACACAATACACACATGTGGGGTAGTACTGGGCATCTTTATAATAGCACACACACACACACACACACAGCAAAGTGCACATCACACTAAAAATACTGAGCAGCCATAACTTTAGAACCACCTCTCACCATACAGCTGCTTGTGTAATGTATCACACACACGTTCAGTCCGTATCTCAGGACGCGAGATCAAAAACTCATTACATCTACCTTAAAGAGGCGGAAAATGATTCGCTGATGGGATTTGGAAAGGACTGGAAATCCCTTCTTATTGGTCAGAAAGATGCTGGTGGGAAGAATGGCAGCTTTGATTGGTTCCCCAAGCCACTTGTCAATCACGGCATCCGAAGGCATGTCCGCGCCAATCTCAACAGCTTCAAGCAGATGAAAAAGACGAGTCAGCGAGCCAACATCAACCACGTTTACCCTGCATTACCCTGCATGACCTACGGCAAGCTCACCTAGACAAATCCTTTTGTTGTAGTCACAGAGTGTTCTGAACGAGTGCCACCTAAAGGAGAAGTAAAGGAGAGAGACAGAGGTCAGACAGACAGTACAGGACAGTCAGCATCTACCACAAGTGTAAACAGCAGCACTGAGCAAGACAAGTGCTTATCTGTACATATACCAGCAGTACGTGTGTCAGATGTTAAACACCTCAGTGTCACCATCCAGCCAACAGCATCAGGACCAGAGGACCAACACACACTGTGCTGAGCTGCTGTCTGACTTTACTCTGACAGTGTTTAACATCTCCAGCAGCTCTAACACACCACCACCACATCAGTGTCACTGAGAATGATCCTCCAGCTCTGTGGGGGTCCTGATCACTGAAGAACAGGATGTCTACAGAGAATTAGATGCTCTACAGTCTGTAAGTGCACCTGTGTGCTCAGCAGAGCTAAAATAATGATGTAAGGAGGTGGTGTTAATGTTATGGCTGATGTGCGTTGTTTTACTTCCTCTCTAAAACGTCACACAACGGCTCCTCACCAGCTCCAGGTCTTCTCTTCATTGTTGACGTCATCTATTTGTTTGGTGGCTTCATTTTCAATGAGGTCTTCCCGCGAGTCCTCAGGCGCCAGCAAGGGAACCCGGATCCAGAACTGAGACATGAAAGATTCAGACAAAGTACACTCAACAGCATAAGTCAAACGCAGCACTTCAGCAGACTAAACAAGTCAAACAGCAGCATCCGTGCTTCTTATTGTGGCTGTGGAGTTATAACTGAGCTGGAAATGCCTTTAATAACCTCATTAACATCTCATTTAAATAAGGTGGCACAATTCAGCCTGTTTTAATGTTATCAGTCACAGTAATGACACTCGTCTCTGGTTCAGGAGTGAGACACACTGTTTATAGTCCGTCATATTAAAACTAAAGAGCATCTGTCTCAGAACATCTCGCTGAACGTCTACGCTTACACAACACGGCTTTTGATCCTAAGCAGCTGTCCTCTCACCATGGAAGAGTGGTGTCCTGTATGGATGTGGTTGAGCAGAATTCGGGCCAGGTTGGCACACTGGGGGCCCCTCAGGGGGATCATGAAGGCTGGCAGCCCCAGATAGGCACAGAAATTCAGCTCCTGCACCAGCGCCTGCAGCAGGGATTCAGAGTTAATTATGAGTGCGGTGTGGATCCAAACACGGACAAAAACAGTCCTGCTACTTATAGGTTAGGAAAGACTCCAACAAGCGGTGCCGCAAGAAGCGTTTGACATTCAGACATCTGCTGTTAGTAACTCAGATGAAGTGAGAGCAGGCTGGTGAAGAAGGCTTTGATTAGGCAGGTCTTTCTGACATCTACACTAATGTCTGATCTGGACTGAGCACGCTGTTTTAGGTCTTATTCACACTGGACTAAACGTACAGGAGCTCCACTGTCACACAGGACAGTATTACAACTATCCGTTCCACCTTAAATAAGGCAGGGTTAGGATAAAACACTCAGGACTAAGCGGTATTACAGGTGGTTTAAGGTGGAATTTGAGGTGTTTGTTAGAACACTTAACAGCAGAGAGAGAAGCAGATGGAGGAGAGAGGCTGACACAGTAAGAGACTAACATTAGTGAACAGTAAACCACAGAATTAAGACTTTATGATAAGGTTGTGATGGCTCAGCTCTCCTGGTCTGGGTGAGCAGGTTTCAGCTCTACCCTCTGTTCTGAAAGGGGGCGGGGTCAGCAGTACCTCATGTACATAAAACCTGCCTCCTTAATCCTGTCAATTATCAGACAAGCTTATCTGACGACTAAATCCTAAATTTGACCACAAAACGTGATTTGGGTCAGACTCGGGTCCTAGAAGAGGGGTAATGTGGCACCTTTAAAACATTTTGCTCACAGGTGTAGCTGATAAAAGTCTGAACTTACTGCCTCCGAATTTCTGCGCTCGGTGCTCAGCTCAGAGTCCGTCTCGATCCATGCTGAAAGTTTTCCCACAATAAGAGTGTTCCAGTCTGGGAGAGGAAACATGGACGTGATGCAACAGGAGCACAACTGACCGACAAGCACGATGAACAAAGCAGAAAAACATTTTAACATCAAAGTCAAACGTGTCACATCTTACAGAAATGAGTTTGTATCATTTCAGTAAACAGCACTGTGACTAAATTCTTTATTGGAAAAGTAAAGAATGTGAAGAAAAGTGATTTCCACTTCCCCGGCAGCGCTCTACGCTTTTCATCCCTGCTGCGCCGGTTCAAACCCCGGTCACGGCAACTCTCATTTTTCCCTGTTTACAGGTTCTCATTCTGTGCATTTTGAATCCAATCTGATGGCTTTTAGTTCCGGGTTTTCCCTAAATGTGGCAGCATCCACTGACGATTTAAATCCCTCTGCATCTACATTATCAGCTGTCCCAACACAGCCGGTCAGACCAAGTAACTTGTCAGTCACAGGACTTGGTAGCGGTTGCGTTAGCATTTCCTGCTCAAGAAGCATCTGAACACTTGCCTTCATACGTGATCCTGACACACCTAAACCCAGCAAAAACCATCAGCTGTACAGTATCTCCATCACTGCCAAACAGTCCAGACAACGTGATTTTGACTCTCTCCAAACACTAAACACGGTCATAAACACTACAGACTAGAGACGCAGCGACAGAACATTTCTGGCTGAATACTGAACACTGTTCTTCATTTCTACAAATGATTATAAAGTATTTAGTTAAATTAAAGGAAGGCACGGTGGCTTAGTGGTTAGTATGTTCGCCTCTCAGTGCTGAGGTCTTGGGTTCGAATCCCCATCTGAGCAGAGTTTCCATGTTCTCAAGTCAAGTCAAGTCAATTTATTTGTATAGCACATTTAAAAGACATCCAGTGCCGACCAAAGTGCTGAACAATATTTGGAATAAGACACTCCTGAAAGTATAAAACATTTAAATACAGAATATAAACTTATAAAAATATAAAAATATAAGTAAAAGTGACATAACATTTAGAATAACGTACATGAAACACATCATGATACATTAAATAGCTTATTATTCTCCCTGTTGGTTTCCTCCGGTGTCTCCAAAAACATGGAGGTCAGGTGAATTGGGAACTCTAAAATTGTCTGTAGGTACGTACGTGCGTGTGTGTGTCACCCCGTGATGGATTGGCGCCCTGTCCAGGGCTTTGTTGAATGGTGTAATGCCCTGCACCCAGTGAGGGACTAACTGTGACCCGGATAAGGATTAAGCAGGTGTGATAATGGATGGATGGTTAAATTAAAAATGTAACCTAAAATTAGTCTTGTACTTAATCAGAAATGATTTTAATAAGCTGGTTTGACATCATTAGGTTTAATAAGTTTAATAGATTATATTTGTATATAAAACAAAGACAGTAATATATGAATATGTATGAAGATGCATGTGTGTTACATTATTACTAATATTTAATAAAATGATGAAAATGTCTAAAATGAATGATGTAAGTCACATGGATGTTTTGTGTGTTTAATGTGAGTGTCATTGGCTACAGACACTGAAACACTTCACATTTCTTCTGCTAATTGTGAGACGCTCCCTAACACTGCCGGCCTCCACTCCGACAGCCGCAGATATTAGTCATCAGAAATGAACCCGTGTACCTGCACTGTAACCACGCGTCAGCCTTTTACAGTGTCGGGTTTTAACGGGACACCCTGCATCACACTTTTATTTAGAAGACAAATTTAATTTAATCACTACAGAGTGTCCACTTACCTCTACCACAGAGAAGCAGGTCAGAGCGCGTTTGAGCTCCCGGTCTGGTCTTGGCAGGGTCCAGTTCATATTCCCTCCGAAACCGTGGATGAAACAGGGGCATGCACAGGAAGTCAAAACTGAGGAGCACAGAGATGCTGATGTTCAACAACAGAACACACAACATAACGTTCACTTCAGATACACACTCACTGTCCTCTTACACATCGTTACACACTTACGCAGGTGACTGACAGTGACAGTACGGATTTAAGCTGGTGATTGGCTGATTGATCAGTGTGATTGACATTTATAGACATTCTGCATTGGAATAATCGGCCTGCGTTCACAAGGCTGACTGATTTAAAAAATGGCTAATTCACAGTTAGCCTCATCAATGTAGCTGCTTCAGAACAATGTTAGAGCTCCCCCTAGTGTCGGTTTCTCCATTCCACAGGTTCTAAGTACTGTGAATCACTGTGAAACCAGCTGAAGGTTCCAGATACAGGGATGTGTGTTCAACCGAGCCAAAGGATGCAGGCATTTCATCTCAAGTCAACAAGTGTCATATATAAAAGTGTTGTATATGATCATATTATCTCAGCCCAGCTCTGTAAACATCAGCACCGGCACTGAGGAACCCATCTGTGTGGATCTGTAGTTCAAGCTGAAATACATCATGAAGCAGGACCAGTCGTCAGACCTTGTTCTGGAGGTGGATCTTTCTGAACACAGCAGTAACACTGGCACAGGAGTGTGTGTTCTGATCACTGATCAAGGCTACACACACTGTGCCTCAACAGATGGACTACAGCAGGGGGTTTAATATAATTCACACACAGCCTCAGTCTTCAGACTGCCATGCTAGGATAACCATCATCACCGAGCGCCCGACAGGTGGTTCTGGCTGTGTAAAAGAAAACATGGCGCTAATGCCCAGGACTTTGACTGGTGACCTCTGTAGAGCTAATGCACAAGCCATTAGTGAACAGGGTGACTTCAAATCACAACTCTGCTCACATGTGAACTCTTTATAAAGTGTTTACAATTCTACAGGAAATATACATTTATATACATCACCTACATACACTTATAGTACAACTATATACAGTCATCACAATTTAAACACACCATCAAAACTCACTTTTCTTCACAATTTCATTAAGTCATTTATAGTCTCTACACAAAAAGCAGAAAAGTTGATGGCTTATCAGCTCAGCTGGTGTGATTAGTCGACCCGCCCAGAATGTGCGGCGCTGGCCCAGGTGGTTTTTTAAGCCTCCCATACACCTAACGTCTTTGAAAAGACTTTTAACAGACTAAAGTCTGACACCATCTCACATCTACAGACGTTTCTAGTCACAGTCTTAAGATTTTAGAAAGACTGTAGATCTTGCAGGGTCACTAATTTAAAGACTGCAACTAGATTCTTTTGAGATTATTTCCCATCTGCTTTCGTTTTACGTAGAATTAATGCAATAAAGAGCAGAATTATTGCAAAATGTGTTTTTATTAAACTTTTCTTTGTATCAAAAATAACTCAACACACAATAAGACAACACAAAATCTAAATATAGTAAGATTACAGATACAGAACTGTCAGAGCTCAGAATACTGTCAACAGAGGATTCACATCCATGTGTTCCTGGTCCTGTGTGTCTGCTCCTCATTTTCTTCAAGCTGTTGGGGAAACAATCACTTTTAAGATTAAAATGATCCTTAAATAGCCCCATTCTGTAGTGTTTAGTTAGCTTTAGCATAGCAAACACCCCTGAGAATTCGAAGGCTTCAGCATTTTTTTCCCTTTCGTCTCTGTCGTGTAATAAATGGTAAAAAAAAACTGGTTCCACCAGTTCCTCCTCATTTTCTACCAGGAGAACCGTAGTTTCCGAGCTCTACCCGCCAGACATTTGTGTATTTACTCTTTGCTTTGTGGCTTTCCGCAACTCTCCTATTGGTTCCCAACAGTATTTGCTCGGGTCAACCAGGGGTCAAGTCTTACGACTTGTGATAATATTAAACGTTTGATTTTATCACCTCGACGTGAAAAAGACTAAAACGTTCAGTCCTGACCACCTCACACTTAACGATGGAGATCCCGCGACTCTAGCAAGACTCTCGTGATTTTAGCCCGACTTTGAAAATGTGTCTGCGACTGTAAAATCGTTAGGTGTAAGGTCGGCCTTAGATAAAGCTAGTGAAAATCCAGTCAGGAGCTGGTGAAAAGCTAGTGAAGTGGTAGTGAATAGCTGGTGAAGTGGTAGTGAATAGCGGATGAAAAAGCTAGTGAAGTGGTAGTGAATAGCTGGTGAACAGTAAGTGGTAGTGAATAGCTGGTGAACAGTAAGTGAAGTGGTAGTGTATAGCTGGTGAACAGTAAGTGAAGTGATAGTGTATAGCTAGTTAAAAGCTAGTGAAGTGGTATTGAATATCTAGTGAACAGCTAGCTTAGCTGTGTTCATCACGTGTGCTACCCGAGCTTTGTGAACTTCAGTCTAAATGTGACTCTGTTGACCAGCTTTACTCCCAAGTAAAATGACTAAATGACAGCGCAGACGGTTCTCGGTACTTACCCGAGTTTGGCGACTGCAGCGAGGGTATCCGCCACCTCAGGAACACAGCTGATATCTCTCCCGCAGGACACTCTGCTCCCCGTGCTGGCGGACGCCATCGTTAGTACAACAACGAGGAGGGAAAATGAGCGTCAGTAACTATAGTGCAACTGCGGCCATTTTGGCTCAACTACGCGTGAAACCGGTAATGGAGGCTTAAAGATTTCAGAGTCAAAATGGGAACCGCTAGCAGCACAGTTTCTTTCGCCGGAAAGTCCCGCGAGATTTGAAAGCGAGATTATGCTGCCGTCAAGTCCTGTACGAGATTCATTAACGCTAACACAGTCGTATTTTTTTCTGAATGTAATACCTACATCGTCTGATTTATGTATTTATTCATGTATTTGTTTTTTTTTTATTTTGAATGTATGTTTAATATATATTTATTTATTCAAATGTTTTAACATTTTGCTTTATTTATTTTTAAAAGCTATTTTTAAATTCAGAACAGTAACAACAATATTCACATTGTCTGATTTAGCTTTTTAAATGTATTGTATTTAATTACATTATTTTAAAACATTTATATTACTTTATTTACTCACATGGAGGACCCATCCACCTCTGGTCAACTAAATATAAATTCTTGAAACAGTCAATACATTATACTTTTTTGGAAAGTAAGATGGAATCATTTTTAATTAATTTATGAAGATTAGATAGAATACTTACATTTATGTGTGTAATGTTTAAATGAAAGGAAAGTAGAGAAAGATGTAGTGATTAATGATGACCACTTTATTATTCTATGTATCATGTATTACTCCATATCTGCATGATCATAGCATCCACATCAGGACCCAAAGCAGTCATCATTAAACACAATGTGTGTGCACTTTTCTAGAGTCTAATGCTAGTGTGAGACACACCAGACTATTACACAGTTGTCTGTTCCTGATTATTGTATTATGTCACATTTATTTGAGAAGCTGATCAGTTATTTTCTATAGTTATTATGTTTATGTTGAAGTTAACTGAAACACGTGATGAGTTTAAAGAAAACGAACACTAACTGCTGTTATTAAAGGTTTAGAGGTCATCAGTGGGTCATTAATGAGAAAAGAATCCACTACTTACTACTTTTTTAAAATTGTAATTTAATTACTTATTGCTTTCTGGAGAAAGTTATCTCAATTCTTTAATTCTATATTACTCTGTAAAACCCACACAGAAGAACTCAGTCTAAGACAAAGTGTATTCTGTGTTTGATTGAACAGCTAATGCAAGCTAATGCTAATGCTAACTGATTACCCAGAAAATGACATGTGAGCAGCTAAATCTCTAAATAAAATCTCTCTGAATTAAAAATGTAAATACAAAGCTGTAGTTAACTTCTTATTCAGAAACATCTTATTGGAATGCCCTGTTCCACCTTAAATGGTGCTGCAATTACATTCAGGTGAGGCCCGTTAAGGTGGAATGGGGATATTACTGAACTCTAAACTGGAGACTAATCTGTTTCAGTAATGTTGGGACTTTCTTCTTGAGCTGATGATGCCTTCATCCATCAGTTTGTAATATTAGCATATTCACAGCAGAGTTAATGGACTACAATACCTAGGCAGATACACACAGCAGTACAGTGCACCATGAGGTCAAAACGCGTTACAGAAATGATCACCAATGTGAGTGTACGGCTGCGTTCAGACTGCAGGTGAATCTGATCTGCTTTCAGGTCAAATGTCAGAGGTGGGGAGGTGTTGACTCTAATATTGGAAGAGCCCAGAGGAGGGATCTGAACATGTAGATTAGAGTCAGACTAAATTAAATGTGTGAGTAATAAACAACTTTTATAACTATTGACTCTTTGCATTTTGGCTTAGTTTAAGCTTGTGTAGGGTGGCTTTCTATCAGTCAGTGGGCTGGAGAGTTTTTCAGGACCTGGCAACCTGGGACTCTTCTTGGATAGGCGCTTTTCCGTCGCGCTGGTTTTGACGTGTTGCGAGTGCCGTGACGTAACGTCTTGTCTGAACATAGTGAACAATGAATACACACAAAATGTAGGTTTTACTAAATTACACATCATTAATGGTGACAGATGAGTGTGATTTATTAGTAACTGTAATGTGATTACATTCACTGTAACTGTAATACTTAGTTACAGGACAAAGTAATCTCATTACTTTCTACCAAAACGTCTGTGGTCAGTGTGGCGCTACAGGACAGCTGGCATTACTGAGCAGCCAGCGTGGCATCAGAGGAGAGAGAGAGCTGAGCATGATGGTCATTTCATTATGGCAGATGTTAATTTGGCCACTTTAGCAGTTGATCGTATTACTATTGCAGTACCACAGTTCTGCCATCATGGTAGTGCCCAGAAAGTCATAAAGCCTTTGAGAAAAGCACCGAACACTTATCCACTCCCAGGACACAGTGGATAGGGGCTGCTCAAGTGTGCTCACTAGTGTCTGTTCACCATGTGTCTGTCTGTTTTTCACTGCACGGGTATGTCACATTCCTCTGTGTGCCAGCACATTGGTCAGTGTGACACTTTCACCTGTCTTTATGAGTTCTGCAGTCAGATGACACGGAAGTGTTGAGGAATAACAATAAGGAGTTTGAGTAACAGAATGCACACAGAGGGAGATAATGACTAAAAATGAAGCGCTCTCATTAAGCCCGAGTTAATGACAGCTATTAGGCTCTATAGATGAAAATATGTTTCCTCAATTAGTCAGACTACCGCTCTGCATGCACTCAGCCAAATCAAACGTGCTTACATTTTAATGACAGGCCTACAAAGCGGCTATTGTGTGAGCGGTGCCGCTGCGCGGTCAGGCCGAGCTTTAGTCGGTTTGTTTTGTGTAATGACACATTCAGACACTTCCTTTATAAAGCTCAGTCCTGACTGTGTGCTTTTATTAAACACATGCTCTAAATCCTGTAACCTGATGAGAAGAACCCAACAGGCATCAGCATCAGCGCTGCAGTGACACTGACGTGGAGGTGGTGTGTTAGTCTGTAAGGGACCGCCACCATGGATCGATAGCTCACTGGGGCGAACCCCTTTCCCCTTATTGGTATTTTTTATTCATTAGTGCCAGTAATCAGGTCATTAGACTATCGTGACACACGGTGTGATAGTCTGGCACAGAGTCATTTCACTTGTTCATTTGGTTAGCTGTCTCGTGGTCTGCAGACAGGTTCTATAGACCCCTTCAAGTGGCACTTGGGGTAGCACTACACCTGTTGTGCGTAGGAATCTCTTTAGACCTACCCGAGGTGGCGTTTGGTCACCCAGAGGTGGCACCTGTTGAGTGTGGAAATCTGTTCAGACCTACTGCAGGTGGCAGCGTACCTCAGTTAAAGGTTAAATGTTAAACCATCATGTGCAGCAGAAGTGTGTGGGTACCACCCTTGTCCACCTCCGCTGCACTTACATTTACATCTGAGGCCTTTAGCAGATGCTCATACCCAGAACAACTTACAACACAGAACATGTGCCCTATCACAAGACCAGATCCCTAAACACCAGACCGCGGCTGAACACTTTCCTCTTTTTTACTGCTCCAGTACCATAAAACACACGTGCAGGGCTGTTTTACCAACGTGTGTGTGTATGTAATGTAGTTCCTGACTCAGAGGGAAACTCCTCACAGTAGAGTAGAGGTGTAAGAGGGTCGAGTAAGCTGTGAGATCCAGTCTCAGCAGTTTTCAGTCGCCTGAAGAGTCGCTTCGGTGAGTTGCATCATTTGCTGCCAAACAAGCACTATATCAAATTTCACAAAGTAGGCATAGCTTAAGTGTGTGTGTGTACAGTGTGTGTGTGTGTGTGTGTGTGTATATACAGTGTGTGTATGTGTGTACAGTGTGTGTATGTGTGTGTGTGTGTGTGTGTGTGTGTTGTGTATATATATAAATCCCCACACAAAGCAGACTGGCTTTCTCTTTGTTTCATTGCTATTGATTTCAGCACAGCTTGGCTTAGCGAGGTTTAACCAGCTGATCAGAGCTGATAGTGTGGAGTCAGAATGGCCCTGCAGGATGTCTGTAAACTTCAGGAGAGCTCTTTGTGCTCCATATGGGACTCCCCTGCTTGCCTCTCCTTGTCTTCTAATGGTACCACCTTGGGAACGTCCCCAGCATGCACTTGGACGGAACCATTTGAGAAGGATGGTGGGAATCCACTTCAGCTTCTTCTACCGAGCCTTGTTCGAAGTAGGCGTTCTTCATCGCTGACTGTGCCGTGCCCTTTCTCTCAGTGCCATGGTACCACCACTCTAGGCTTTGTGTTTCAGGGTGGAGTGATAGCAGCGGCAGACACCAGGGCCAGCTGTGCGGGTCTAATCGCTTGCCCATCTGCCCAAAAGATCATACCCATCCACTCACACTTGGTGGTCACGACGTCAGGCAGTGGAGCAGACTGCATGCTGTGGGAGCGAATCCTGGCCAGGGAAATACGGCTGTACCAGCTCCGCCACGGCCGACGGCTCCCGGTCAATGGGGCCGCTAAGCTTCTTTCCCTCATGCTCCATCCCTTCAAGGGCACCGAGGTGTGTGTGGCAGCTACGCTCTGTGGGTGGGATGTGAAAGAAACATCAGGAAATGACAAAATAAAAGGCTCAAGCGTTCCTGACCTCTCTCAAGAAGGTGTTCCTACTGCAGTATCCAGACTAACCACTGGCTCAAGCCCTTCTCAGACTTTGGTTACATCACAACAAGCTGAGGATCCACCACCAGATGCCTCGACTGGACCCCAGAGCACAGCCAGTCATCGCTCAGGCCCCAGGGTGTGCTACGTCTGCAGCGATGGCCTAGTGCTTAAAGGAGAGGTCATTTCAGTGGGCTCAGGCTCTCCGTACGCCTACTCCATACTCGACGACGGGTGGAGGTGGTCGATGAGCGTGGACGAGGCGGTCGCTTTAGCGAGGCAGGCTGTTTACAGGGCCACTCACAGGGACGCGTATTCTGGCAACAACGTAGACTTGTTTCACATCACTGAGCGTGGCTGGAGCCGCAGGAGCAGAGAAGACCTGAAGGAGGAGTATTACAGAGAGGAGGAGGAGCGCAGGAGGACGAAGGAAAGGCCTAAACATGAGCACTAGGATGCTAAGCCTTCTGTAGTTTTAACATCCTGTTTAAATCCTGTTTTATCATTATTATTGTCTTTTTTTTAGTATTTACTGTTAAACATGGTGGTGAATCATTCTTGACCATTAACACAAGGCTTAAGATCAGTCATATTCATTCTCAGGCTCAGTCACCTTCACATTATATCAGTTATAACATATTTATATGATCATAATAAAACCAGACACCGCTTCAAATGTCCAGCCCAGTCTGCAGACCTGAAGAATGAGAATGACTTTAATCTAATCACAAACCATCAGACAACACTCATCTGCCTGAGGAGGCACACAGTCACCCAATAAAATACTGACTCTTAAACACTTAAAACGGTGTTTTAAATATGTTTAAATATGAAAATGTGCTTTACATTACATTAAAACTTCATATTGTCTGAATAAATGCTTTAAATGTGAACGTTTTCTTTTTAATATATGCTGGAAACACCTAAATAAAAGATGAATGTTCTCTTTCTCTTGATTCCTGGTTAATATTAAAATAAAGAGAGAGGTATTGGGACGTACTGATTCTGAACGCTGAGTAGATACAGGGTGGTTGTAATGTAAAGGCAGCTCAGTGGGTGTTTATATAGGAGGACACCGCTCCTCCGCGCCGGCAGGGGTCGCTGTAAAGACTCACTTCACGTCTCTTTATGAAGCCGGGCTGCACAGTGAGGCGGGCATAAAGAAAAGATGGCGCTGTCTAGTGTGCTGGGCAGTGAGTGTGCTGATTATACACAGTCTTATGAGCTCGGCTCTGGTTTAAACCGGACTCTGGGCTTCAGCTCCACGGCAGGAGACTGTGACGCGTTCCCGGTGAAGCTTCACGGAGACGGAGACGGTCCAGAAAGCAACATCCGGTTTCTACACGGGACCACCACTTTAGCCTTTAAAGTGAGTTTTACTGCTCTGTAGTCTCCTGTATTTAACACTTTAGCTGTTTATAACATACAGCAGCTTATTAGTTCTGTTTTACGCAGGTCTGTTTGAGTTCTGTGGCTAAAAGTCTTGTTTTTAAAAATAGCTAAGTCATGCTAAGCTAATCAGTTGTAAACAATAGCTGAGTATGTATCAAACTGCAGATAACTGCTTTACAAACGGGTTTAACTTCATACTGAACGCTTTTTGTGTTCTACACAGGACAACAGCACATATCTCACACTTACTGAGCATAACATAATCTACTAAACACTTCAGATTAAACTTGTGCTTGAGAAAATTCACTCCACAACTTATGTTTCCATCTAAAACTGACAGAAATCATGATACCAGTACTAATACTGATGCTTCTAAAATGGAGACTTTTATTTTTGTATTTTTAGAGCTGGTACTAGGTAACATCAGGGCTGATATC
Organism: Crenuchus spilurus; assembly: GCA_036984385.1. Lineage (NCBI taxonomy): Eukaryota > Metazoa > Chordata > Actinopteri > Characiformes > Crenuchidae > Crenuchus > Crenuchus spilurus. Next base: position 22,727 of record BRDA01009629.1, read on the forward strand.
CTGGTACCAGTACCAAAACTCATGCCTTTTTAATGGGGGCTTTTATTTTGTGTTTATATAATGAAGCACCACAAACACGTGAATAAGGCAGCAAAACATTGTAGTAATGTTAGAGCACTCGGACGTCTCGCTGTTTCTTTGTGTAAGTGAATATAAAACCTTCATATGATCAAAATGTAAATATTTAATAAAAAAAATATTTAATAAAAAAAATATACCCAAAATTCTCGAGCATCTCCAAGAAAGAGAGTGTAATGAAAAAGATAATTTGTGATCATTTAACTGT
>BRDA01009633.1:2585-15906 GCA_036984385.1 Crenuchus spilurus
TACCAACTACTGTACAATCCGATGATAGCCGAGAGCGTAGTCAGCATTGACTGTAAAAGAGATCCGGAATGACGAACGTACTGAAGATTATTCTTTACTTTGGATTAAGACCGTCGACAGGTTGAAAAAATTTATAATTTGTGTAGAGCCATCGGTCACTAGCTAGTATCAGCAAGGCAAAAAAAACATGGCTGTATTTATGTCAATGGTCATGCGATAGCAGCATTACACAATTTAATTCTTTGTCTTCTTTGTAAATAACTTACATTTTGAAAATCGGATAATTATTAACGATTTTCCAGCCATTAGAAGTCATGCAAGCAGTAAGGCCTAGAGAAAATGTCAGTTACGACTGATGCGAGAGCCGATAGTAGCCTAACATGTCATCAACCATTTTAATACTTTGATTAATGTTAAAGAGCTTTTTACCCTCTTTGTAACGAATTTTTAATTTTGAAAATCGGACAATTATTAGCGAAGTTAGAGCTTTGAGAAGGCAGCAGTGCAGGCTTTGTGCCATTGTTTACAAGCTTCATTTCCACACAACATGGCGGCTCCATGACGTCGCGCCGGTGCTCTGTCGAGTTGTGCTACCCATCGATACGTGCTTTCTAAAGGCACTGCGCATGCGCAGACCTACACGTTTTAATTATTTCTCGTGTTTTTAATTTATTTCTCGTGTTTTTTAAATAGTAAATCTGTTTTTTTTGTGCATTAAACAACCTGGACACACTGTCATTGCACAGAAGTGTAAATGGAAATAAATACTAATAAATACAATAATTAGTTTTAAAAAAGCAGTTTGTAATGGCCTCTCATTGACAACTTTATCATGATACAGTGATTTATGCTATCCAAATATAATACATACAATTCTACTGGGAACGTGCTCTAATATGGTGATTCTTTTGTATTTTTACAGTTAAATACACACTAGCGTAGCACGGTTCGACAAGGTAGCATAACTCGACAGAACACCGGCCTCAATGCTAGTGAATAGGCAGTGTCCTATCCAGTAATATAGATCATTGAGCAAAACCATTGATATGTTAGTTGCGAGTGTTTTCTGCTCAGAAAAAAACGCATTAAAAAGGAAATGTAGATGAAACCATAACAGCACAAATGATAAATACTTACAAGTCCACTTCGCCAACGATTTAACCGCCATGTTTAACTTTGTCCACATACACGCCCACACAAGTTCTGTTCAGCTCGACTCTCATTGGCTGACGGTCTTTCAGGCATGACGTCAATGTTACGTTTTTACACCAGAGAATCGTTTTATGTTCAACGTTTCGACCATTGGCGTTGATTGAGTGAGTGGATAGAGCACTTTTTTTTAGAGGACTAGGCCACACAACCCTCCAGTGCAGGCAATAGCCATTGAACTCAGGTCGTCATTTGGCTCCCTCTGGTAGATGAAGGTAGCATACCAGGTAAGTCTGCTATTTTACAGTAAATGTTCCTTTTGGTGTAATTTTAAGGAAAGTGAAAGTGCACAATAATTGTCCAGTTTGCTTCCACACAGAGGAATTTAACCCATTTGTGCAGTGAAACACACCCACATTAGTGAATACAAGCCGTGGGCAGCCCCTATCCATTCACCCTCTTCACAAATCCCAGAATGCACCGCGCAACCATTTTCTCTTGTTTATGTCTGTGCCGGCTACGCTACATACACTGTTTACAACTTTATTTGGTAAGTAAATACTTACGTGATATCTACTAGCTTTTGTAACTATATGCAGATATTTCTTTGGATATTAAACATCATATCTTGTGTCAACTTGTATTTTCAGTGTATGCAGTAGGTTTTTAGTGTAAACACGCTGTTGCAAGCTATTGTGTTGCATGCTATCAACTCAATGTAGGCCAGTGTGACAAGCAGCTTGATAGTGTAGCTTAGTATTGATAGCATGGTGAACTGGTGAACTGGATGTTGCCGGTTGAGTGGTGCATTCTGGGATTTGTGAAGAGGGTGAATGGAGTCTGGGGAGCAGTTGAGGATTAGGTGCCTTGCTTTTGCGCTTCAGTCATGACCCACCAGGGGATAAAACCAGTGACCTTTCAGACACAAAACCAGAACACCAAGCCATCGGAAAACAAACAGTGCACTCAAAACAAGCTCATGTCAGGTTTGTAAGACTTTCTTTTAATATTGAGAATCAGTTTATTAACTTTATTAACGTCAACTTAAAAATCATATTTACAGATGTTTTATTCATTGTGCCCAGCAGTCTTACAAACAAATAAATAAATATTTTTTTACACTTAAACAGTAAACACCAACAAGTCAGAATACTGTGAAAAACCATATAACAATTTAGTGACATTTTTATTTTGTTAATTTATGTTGACGCGTATGACTGACTTATCGCTCATGAAAATCAGCAATCCAGAATCTCAAATTATTAAAATATTTCATTTTGAGTTAAATTATTATTCAAACAGTATCAACATTAAACAGGAAAGCCTTGAAAAATATCACTTTACATGTAATGAATATAAAATATGTGACAGTTTATCTTTTTGAATGAAATTATGAGCACACATGCTCAAAGGTTTTCACAATAATCAACTTTTTTTGAGTTGAACCAGCAAATTAAGCAAATAAAGGCTGTAAGTCCTAAAAATAAATAATAAAATAGAATTATATCACATGCAAAATGATCCAGTTACGAGTGATTCTGTTAGGGCAAGTAAAAAAAAAACAATTGGTGATCATCCCCGCCCGACCTTCTAAAAAGCACCCGACCAATTTATTTATTTATTTATTTTACGCAAAAAAGCGCGCCAAATGAGCGTCCGATGGGTGGGACAAAGCCCAGCATTTATCCAATGACTCGTCTCGTTTCGCTGCACGCTTTGCTTCGCTATTGAAGTCTGTGGACGATGAGCGTCCACCCTGTTTAAAGTACTGTGAAGCTGCGGGAATGAGTGAGAGGAAAGCCGCGTCATCACCAGTGATGATAAGCTGATTCTGAACAAAAGTTGAGCGCGTTGTAGCGCATATTTAGTCAATGACATGTACACACAACAGTATATTATTCATCACTTATTTTTTGACATTTTAGGGGAAGCTGAGCTTCCCTTTCAGTCTTAGAGCAAACGCCTCTGCACCAGATGCATTTTACCAGGAATACAGCGACGGGAAGCATGATGGTGACCCCATTTCACGTTTTCAACATCATTTTAATATTCGCTACATACTTTTCTACCATCAATCTAAAAAAAAAACAAAAAAAACACCTCCCCCCTGACCCAACATTTTTGGTGAAAAAGGATGATCACCAATTCAAGTCTGACACATTTGCTTCAAAGTCTGAATCAGCTGACTGATTTGGTAGTAGCTGCCCGTTAGTTTATTGTTGAAGACATGGTATCTATTACCACACATCTCTAGAACCTTCTGCAGTGACTCTCCACTTCTCTTAATGTAATCGTCTATGTTTTTGCCTCTCAGTTCATCCCCCCAAGTGAAGAGCACCATGGTACGCTTCCACACGTCATATCCCAGGATGTTGACGTTTTCCTCCACAGCCTTGCGGTCTCTCCTGCTGAACTTATCCACCGGAATGACCAGGAGAAAGACCCGATGACCAACAGTGCTCAGGATGTCACTACGGAGGAGCTCCTGCCTCACCTGCTCTGCATTAGCTAAGCCAAACACACTCCAGCCAGGAGTGTCCACCACGGCCACTCTCACTCCATCCACCCAGCCGTGCTTCTTCACGGTCTGTCTGGTCTTCACACCGGTCTCAAACTCCTTCCTTCCAAGAATAGTATTCCCTGTTGTCGTTTTCCCAGAATTCCTCCTTCCCAGCAGCACAAGGGACAGTAAAGAGATGTCCTGGTTTCTTTCTGTAAGATTTAAAGGCTAATTCGTTATAGCACATTACAGCCAAAAGCATCTAGTCAATGTTCAGAGGTTTGTAGACACCTGCTCGGATTTTCAGTGGGTCAAAAGTTTACATACACCAAGTTAAAATCTGTTTTCAGAAACTGATGTCCAACTGCTAAATTAGGAGTACGTTATTGCACCTGTGATTGGTCCAGCATTACAGTCAAAGCCTTTTTTGGCTAATGGTATCATGGAAAAATCAGAGTAACTCAATCAGGACCTCTAAAGGTACCACAAACAACTGTACAATGTGGGCTGACATAAAACCTACAGAATTAATTATGGTCTGAAAGGTTCAAATGAACCCAGAGACAACAACAAAGGAACTGCTGAAGGAGCTGAAGGCATCAGGTACCAACATATCTACCCTCACCATTAAGAGATTCATACATTGCAATAACATGAAAGGCTGTCATGCAAGAAGGAAGATCAGAAACTCCTCCAAGATCAGTCTAAAAGCCAGACTGAAGTTGTACACGATGATGACAAAGGCCTAGCCTCTGGTCAGGTGAAAGGAAAAGAATTGTTTGGCTGTAATGTTCATGCATGGAGGTAAAAGAACACCATTCCAGCTGTGAAGCATGGTGGTGGTAGTATGATACTTTTAGGCTGTGTTGCTGGGAAAGGGACAAGAGCTTTTCTAAAAATAGATTAAATGAAGATTATTTATTTATTTATTTATTTCTAGGTTTTTGCCAATTTTATCCCCTTCCCAATGTAGTGGTAGCCAATTAGCCCATCCCCTCCGTTAGGCCTCTCCCCATCACTTTGCAGTGTCCCTGACTCTAGGAGAGACCCTCCGTTGCGTGTGATGCAGCCACCGCTTCTTTTTCAAACCACCACTGATACACCGTCACTGTAGAGCCTAACGCGTTCGGAGGAAGGTACACAGGGTCCCCAGCTCCGATTGGACCAATCAGTAACGCCTGAGCCATTGCAATGTGAAAGTGATAGGGAGAGAGAGAGCGCCATCTACCCGCCCAGAGAGAGCACTGCCAACTTTTGCTCTCTTGGGTCCCGGCTGTTGATGGCAAACAGCATGACCGGGATTCGAACTCACGATCCTCGGGTCATAGTGGTAGCGTCTTTGCCCGCTGAGCCACTCAGGGCCTGAATGAAGATTATTTTTGAAATGCTGAAGAATCAAGGTATCAGCCATAAAGTTGAAACCTCTCCAAAGTTGTGACGAAATGGCTTAAAGACAACAAAGTGAATGTATTTCCAAAATCTTGACCTGAATATAAAATTAGATTAAAAAAAATTAGCAAGGAGACCAAAACAAATTAAGTGGGCTAAAATTCTACGAAGGTACTGTGAGAAGCTTTTTTAAGACTATTTAAGAGTTTCATGTAATTTTATGCAATTAAAAGGCAACAGCACCAGATACCAACAAAGTGTGTGTAAACATTTGAAAATGTAATGTAAATAAAACCTAATAAATGAATTTTAGTGGAAATAAAGCAGATACATACTGTCATTTACTATAAAAAACATGAAACAAAATCTGCATGTGAACGTGTACATTTGCACTTTGTAGTTCCACAATTACACACTGTAGTCCATCAGTATCTCACTTTGTTAGCATCATTTCACACTGTTCTTCAGTAAGGACCACAGAGCAGGTATGATTTGGGTGATGGATCATTCTCAGCACTGCAGTGAAACTGATGTGGTGGTGGTGTGTTGTAATGGTATGAGTGGATCCGACACATCAAAGCTGCTGGAGATGTTAATCACTATGTCGGCTCACTGTCCTCTCTATTAGACACGCCTATTTTGTTGGTCCATCTTGTGGATGTAAAGTCAGAGACAATAGCTCATCTGTTGCTGCACATTGTTGGGCGGCACGGTGGCTTAATGGTTAGCACGTTTGCCTCTCAGCGCTGAGGTCTTTGGTTCGAGTCCATATCTGAGCGGAGTTTCCATGTTCTCCCCGTGTCTGCGTGGGTTTCCTCCGGGGTCTCCGGTTTCCTCCCACAGTCCAAAAACATGGAGATCAGGTGGATTGGATACTCTAAAATTACCCTGGTGTGTATGAATGTATGTATGTATGTATGTTTGCCCAGATATGGTTGGCACTCTGTCCTGGGTGATCCCCCTAGTGCTCGATGCAGTCCTCCAGGTGGACAGTCGCTTCCGGTTGAGAGTACGCTGTGCGCGATTGGCTGCCACTTCTCACCGGAGTGTGTATGAAGTGTGTTGATTGTAAAGCGTCCTTGGGTGTCTAGAAAGGCGCTATATAAGTATAATGTGTATGTATATGTATGTTAGTCCTCTAGTCCTTCACTGGTGGTCACAGGATGCTGTTGGCTGGATAGTTTTGACTGGTGCCCTCTAGCAGTGACACGGGGGTGTTAAAAACAAAAAAGCTGTGTCTGATCCACTCATACTACCACCACATCAGTGTCACTGCACTGAGAATGATCCACCACCCAAATAATAGCTGCTCTGTGGGGGTCCTGACCATTGAAGAACGGTGTGAAAGGAGGGTAACAAAGTACAGTGGTAACCCTATTTATTACGAGCATCCCTACTAACGAGTATTCCAGGTAACGAGTCGAGATCTCGGAATATTTTGTTCCAGGTAACGAGTAATATTCCAGCTAAGGAGTAGCGTACATTTCTTCAACTATGCCAAACCACTAGGGGCGCTGCGGTCGTACCATCTCCTAGATGCTACCGTAGAAGAAGAGGTCAGTCAATATAAAGTGAAAGTGGCTGTTGAAAGCGACGCTAAGGTAGCAAAATTATGTTTATGTTTTTAAAAAACCCATATAAACACATTATTTACATATTAAAGTATACTGTATATTGGCCGGCTGACACGGATTAATCAGTTTTACATGTATTCTTATGGGGAAAATGCATCCAGCTAACGAGCAAACCAGCTAACGAGCTCAGCTCCTGCACGGATTAAACTCGTAAGTAGGGTTACCGCTGTATACAGAGAAACAGATGCACTACAGTCTGTAATTGTGGAACTACAAAGTGCAGCTCTATGCTCAGTGGAGCTGATAAAATAGACGAGTGTAGATACAAGAACGTGGTCATAAAAACTGATGGCTGAATATTTCCAGGAGTTAAATTTTGTTCAATAACAAAGATTAACATCAAGCAGCATACTACAGTCCAGTACCTGCCTCTGTGAAGCAACAGGAGAGCGTTTAACAACATTTTAATCTGCTTACGGCTGGAATGGAATGTGTTCCATGTTGAGTGGGGGTCAGCAGCATAATTAAAGTTCATAATGTTTCTGAGTGTGATATTAATCTCTTATATAGTCAGCACATAAACTTACCATATAATCCTGAACTTTCCATTTGCTTGGGCCTTCCTTGGACAATTACTCCTTTTTGGGTCCCAGCCTTCAGTGACTTCCTGTTCGTTGTTCCATCTAAACTTTTATCAGCAACCAAACACTGATTTATACAGTTTCAAAGGTCACCTCGGAGTTCTTTGGATGTTGTAATCTGTACAACTTCCTGAAGCTGTGAACACTTTCAAGGACTAAAGATGTGACATCTTACAGGTCAGTCAAGGCCTCAGAAGAAGCTTTAATAAAAGCTGAGGTTGTTTAACGATACACATCCCTGATTAAGGAGCATCTTGTTTGTACAGGGAAGGTATTTGTGTGCCTGTGAACTGCATATCTGCACTTCCTGTGCAGCATATATAGGCTGAATAACACTGCCGCCAAGCAAAGACTGAATATCCTGTACAATGTAAAAGCCAGTGCATCCTCCAGTTGTTCGATATGATTGGTTCATATGAAGATACGGAAGATGGTTGTTTTTCTAAAATTTATTTTGTACATACTTTGTCTGCCACTGTTAAAGTGACTCACAATGATCTCCTGTAAGCATAAATAGTTTCCTTTCTCTTTCTCCTGTTAAATGAACTGAAAACAGTAACAGGTCAGTTTCAGCACCACAGTATAGTACATTCTCTATATTGCATCATATATAAAAATATACAGATATCATGTCCCCCCCCCCACACACACACACACACACATTCTTCCTGTGTTGTTCAATGGCATGAAATCAAGGATGATCCAGTCCATATGATCAAGACTATTTCACTGATTATAGTCAGCTGAACTGGACTGTCCTTTCATTCACAGCATTTAAGTATCAGATCAGTAGCAGCCACACTGAATAAAAACATGCCACGCGGGCATCCTGTTGACTGTCAGTTTTCCCAGACTTTTCCGCCCCTTTCCTGCCCTCAGGAGGTAAGAGACTGTTCAGGAGAGACTGACGGGTGAAAAGAATCACAAAAACATCAAAGTGAAAAGCAGAAGGGCACAATCATGTATGTGTAAATCTCAGCTTTGAGGCATATTACTGCTGTTCTCCCATTACCCCAGCAGGGGGAGCCTCAAACAAGTTCAATCCCCAGAGCACAAATAAAAATGATAAAACTGACCCAAAAAAATTCATCATAAACAACTTGAACATCTTTATATTGAGGCAATCTTGAACAAGAAGAAGGCGCAGTTGGGACAAGTTCTGTTGCAGTGCATAGCAAGAGACTTCTGAGACTGAGCCTCGAGGGGTTTATTGCCTGACAGTGCCTCTCCGGGAGCTGCCCTCCGACGCATATACACACACACACACACACACATACAGACGCACGCAGTCACACACATCAGGGCACTCCACACCATCTGCTCCCCCCAGTAAAAAATAAACTGGACACAGTAGTAGAGTAGCCTTAATGACATTACATGTATTTCTCAGAGTTGTCCAGCAGAGGGCGACAGTCTTTTTCTGTCAGTCAGGAGAAGGAGCAGTGTGTAACGGAGTGTGTGATAGGCCCTGGGGGTCTGGGGCCTGGGACCTGCCCTCTCTTCTCCAGTAGCCGACGCGTCCTCACAGGCCAGCTCGCTCATAAAACAGCACATATGCATCACTGCTGCGCACCTGGCTGGAGGACATTGGCGTTACTCTGCAAGAGAACAGAAACATATGACACTAAGGGCCTGATGTACACAGCCTTTACGTTCTGCCTATGTGCTAAATATAAAAGTGATGTACAATGCACAATTTATGGGTCATTTTAATAGAAAATTCAAAATGCACTTCTCTTCCTCGTGCATGTGCATTTAAGGGAGGCTCACGCAAACATATTCCACTCAGTTTACTTATATTTGATTAACTAGTGGCGGCTACTTCAGTGTAGCTTTTTCTCTGACTGGGGGTAAATTAGCAGTAGTGTCTCAAATAATTCCTTAATCATTGGGCGGCACGGTGGCTTAGTGGTTAGCACGTTCGCCTCTCAGCGCTGAGGTTTTGGGTTCGAGTCCACATCTGAGCAGAGTTTCCATGTTCTCCCCGTGTCTGCGTGGGTTTCCTCCGGGGTCTCCGGTTTCCTCCCACAGTCCAAAAACATGGAGATCAGGTAAATTGGCTACTCTAAAAATGACCCTGGTGTGTATGAATGTGTATGTTTGCCCACATATGGTTGGCACTCTGTCCTGGGTGATCCCCCTAGTGCTCGATGCAGTCCTCCAGGTGGACGGTCGCTTCCGGTTGAGAGTACGCTGTGCGCGATTGGCTGCCGCTTCTCAACGGTGTGTGTGATTGAGTGTGTGTATATGGAGTGTGTTGACTGTAAAGCGTCCTTGGGTTTGAGAAAGGCGCTATATAAGTGTAACAATCAATCATCATAAACAATAGCGGCACACCCTGAGACTAAACAGGGGCACAGGCCTCAAACATGATGGAAGGCAGAGTTTCCCAAATTCTATTTTCATCTGTTTTAAAATTACAATTTATTAACACTGATGACGCTTCTCACTGAGCACAGTTACTGGGCAGTCCAGTCTGTAGTTTGCTGTACTTCTGCACCTCCTTATTAAACGTAATTGTCATTTCAAACTCAGTGAGCACATATTATGGTTGCATTAAGTCTTTGCTTGTTTAGTTTTGCACTGGAGTTACAAGCCTCATAAGCTCAGCTATAAAAGGCTATAAAGCAACAAAATATTCCGACAGAACTCTCCTCAAGATCCTGTTTTCTGCAGAAACCTTTTAAAGAGAGCAGGTGTCTGATCATTTAGGATGTAGTTTGCAGTATGCCAATTTGTGGGCCATAAGCTTCCAGTACTTGTTAGCAGCATTAACTTCACGCTGCAAAACTAAAGACCCCAAATATGTCTCGGCTGTTTGACTATTAGAGTAAGAAGAAATGATATGTCCCTAAACTATTCCTTCACAAGATGCTAAAAAGAGAATTCCGAAGACGATGCAGCACTGAAAGGAGTTACACAGTTAAACGTGTGCTGAAACTTCAGCGGTGGTTAAGACGTGGCTAAGAGCAGCGCTCACAGAGAGAGTGAGTGGGAGGGAGGTTAGAAAGCAGGAATAAGAGAGGGGGAGGCTCAGCATGAGAGAGATAGAAAAATAATAATGTTTGGAAGAAAAGGAGCAGTACGTTGGACACAAAGCAGTTCAGGAGATTCATGAAGAGCCGCTCTTGAAGCCTAAAGAAATTGCGTTCACAGTGGGAAGCAGCATTCTGAGGGCCACACCCTTGTGAGAGGGGTGGGGACATGGGGCAACGGGCAGAAACAGTGGAACAGTGTGGTGCAGCGTTCACGATAGCTGCTGAGTGAGGGTTGAGTATGTCATATGTACCTGGAGTCATTATATGTGTACCATTCTCCAGTGGCAGGATTACAGCAGTATGCTGTGTAGTGTCCCCCCATGGTAGTGCCTGAGTGATTGGACACTGCATACAGGTTATAGACGGCACTACCTAGAACAGAGAAGACAAGAACCGACAGAAACTGTTACTCTTCAGAACACTGAGCACAGAATTGACCGTCTTTCCGTTTGTGGTTACATAATGAAACTTTCACGTAACTGATTGCATGCAGTCTAATGTTCAGGCAGCTTGGGTACAATTAATTTAGTTTCAGGTACATTTCAAGAAACCAAAGTTGCTAGAATGCTGCACTGTGTAAAGATAGCCCAAGATGTAACAATACTAACTGCTTCTGTCAGACGCAAACTCCCTGAGGTCCAGGTCCTTCATGGGGAAGTTGACAAAAGTGGACAACTTGCTGGACCTGACTCGAGCTTCCGAGAACCGCTTCAGATCTGAATGAGTGAATGAAGGAAAGAAACAGTCCTACCAAGACACAGCATCCTCTACCATATGAAACAGATAAACTGAGCTGAATAAACATCCTGTTATATTAACTTCAAAGTATTTTGAACTGGAGATGCAACATATTGCTACATCATGACAGTACAGCATCAATAGAAAGCTTGGACACTGGATAAATGACTTGTTTTGTGTGGGGGTGTAAAAAATAACCGATTTAAATTGGAAGACCGATTTTGACTTAAACGATGTGAGTGCATCGGTACATGGACCCCTGAATCGGTCTATTTGTAAAGTGAACCGGCCGATGGCCCGATTCAAGAGCTGTCAATCGGTTTGGTGTGATATGCTTCAGCTGCGCTCCCTCCATCCCTTGCCCCCATCCCCTCTCTCTCTCTCTCTCTCTCTCTCTCTCTCTCTCTCTCATGAACTGTCGCGATACTCGTCACAGTCACGTTTGAAAGACAAACATACATACTGTACAACGCTACGCCGAGCTTAAAATCTAAAGTTTGGAAGAAGTTCGGTCTTTAAATGAAGAACGGAGAACATTTGGTGAGACAACATGAGGAAAGTGGTGATGAGGACGCTAGCATCGTTAGCCCAAAGACACAGCAGCACAAACACAGAAAAACAGAACTTCTTCAGCCGAAACTCGACCACAACTCAGCTAGAACCAAAGTAATAACGGCTTCAGTAGCCCGGTTCATTGTCAAAGACTTAAGACCACACTGTGTGGTGGAGAATGAGGGCTTTGGGGACTTGTTTAAAACATTGGAGCCCCGGTACCACATCCCAACGCCACAGTATTTTACCGTTTCTGACTTCACATGTCAAATACAGCTTTACTAGTTCTCTAGTATTTCATTAATCTGTCTGAAAGCAAAAACACATTTTCAATATTAACTTACGTTGAATCATAATGTAAAATATCCATTTTAAACAAGTAACTCGTATTATTTCCTCCCATATTATACTGAACCCAATCGTTTCGAAATTCTCCTCAATCGAATCGAACCAATTTAAAATAAATCGTTTCTGAATCGTATCGTACCGCATGAAACATGAGATACATATCGGATCGTCATTTATTGGACAGATACACACCCCTAGTTTTGTTTTTCTAAGCTATTTTTTCATGTTTTCTATAAAGAAAACAATTTTAATGTATTGTTACTGTTTATCTGCTGAATTTAATATAATGGAAAAATAAGTAAATGTTTCAGTGCAAAAGTCAGACTTTTTTAAACTGTATATTTTACTTTTCATCAAGTTACTTTCAGTAAATGGACAAAAATGTGCATTAAAGTTTGTAGAGGATGAGTTAGTAACTTAGTAACAGTGACAGTGACAAAAATTTTGCTTGAGTGTACTCTTCCTGCTTCTCTCATCTACTCCTACACAGTCTCAGAACTACACTTCCCATAACCCCTAGCGCTCCTTAGAACCCATGTGATGGTTCCACCCAGCTGTCCTCATTCAGACTCTGATTTCCAGGACTACTTAAGCCAAGCCTGAAGAGCGGTTCTTTGCTTGGTATTGTCATTTTATGCACACTGTAATGTAGCCTTCTGTCTTACGGACAGTCCTGTATCGGTTTGCTGTGTTAGCCTACCTGATAATATGTTTGCTTAGACCTCATTCGGTCCCTTGTTTTTTCTTTCATAGAGTATCCTGTTTAGCTTCTTTAGCTTTGTGTGGCTGACTATTTAACTTGTGCTGCCTGAGGCCTAGTCGGCCCTCTGTTTAGCCTGGCTCTATTGAGCTTGTTTGTTTTGGTTGTTTCTGTTTATCTGGTTAAGTTATCTTACATTTGGTTTGTTATTAAATTCATGTTTCCATAAACCTACGCTCATCTTCTCTGAACCGTTACAGTACTAATGCATCTTCAAAAATTTCAACATAGTGAAAAAATTAATTGTGTTCATAATTTAATTCTAAAAAGTCATTTTACATTCATTACAGGAAAAGTGACATTTCAAGCCTTTTTTGTTTTAATCTTGACCAGTGACTTATAGTTCAGAAAACCAGAATCTCAAATTATTAGAATATTTAATTTAGAGTTTGAGTAAATTAATGTTCACACAGTATCAGCTTAAAAAAGGCTCGAAATGTCACTTTACATGTAATGATTCCAAAATACAGCGGTAACCCTACTTACGAGTTTAATCCGTGCAGGAGCCGAGCTCGTTAGCTGGTTTGCTCGTTAGCTGGTTTGCTCGTTAGCTGGATGCATTTTCCCCATAAAAATACATGTAAAACTGATTAATCCGTGTCAGCCGGCCAATATACAGTATACTTTAATAT
>BRDA01009633.1:19720-31917 GCA_036984385.1 Crenuchus spilurus
CTTCTGCAAGACACAAAAACTAGCTAAAAAGATGTGACATTGTCATGCCTCACTCTTCTACCATATAAAAATGAGTATCTAGAGCATCTTGAAATGATATGTATGTCCACGCTACATAAATGACATGTTAAGTTTCCTAGCAGTTAATAATTAAAAAGTTATTGAATAATAGTGTTTTAGATTAATACCAGAGTAATAAGCCTACGGATAAAAACAATTAACATAAACTGTTTTGCATGGTGGACTGGTTAGGCAGAAGGTAGACATTACTGGAGCAGACAAGCTGGACACTTGACACCATGTTGTTTTTCTGGAGCACTGAAGCACAGGACAGGAAACGTGATCCACCCTGAGCTGCAACTCAATCAAACAGCGGGGTGACTGTGACGTTGGTCAGTAGGCCTCACCTAGACGCTGCCCGCAAACCACTGAAACCAGGAGCTATCACCCTACCAGAACTGGTACATGTCAGTTCCAGCAAATGTGAGGGAACAAGCATTTCATTGTTACTCAACAAGCACCAACCATCTGTCCATTTCTCAACAATAACAGAAAAATAACTGCTTAATTAACTGGGGATTATCACAAGCCGCGTTTCACTAAAATTCCACGGAAATATTAACAGCCTTTGCACACGGATGTACACCAATGCCTTTGCAGTTTGGCACTCGGTGTTCCATTGAACAGCTGTGCAAGGACTCGTGGTGTCCCGCTCTGATAATGCTGCTATTGGAAACCTGCCTGTTATGTCCTGCCATTTCGAGAGCGGCCACTTCCAACTCAGTTGGTCGTACTCTGCTGAGTAATATCACCAGTGCCAAAAATAGCATCCTCTTACATCGGCTGTTTGCTCATTGGTTGATCTGGTGTACTTGCGGCAATACTGATCCCACATCCACAGCTGGCGGGTGGGAGCAGTCCTGACAGCTTCCTCAGCTGGGCGACTCTATTTTTTTTTACAGCCACTAGCTGAAAGAACATAGGACCCAAAAGGCAAACTACTATACTGTACTGTACAGTCGCCACTGTAATCATGTCATCACCTCCTGTAGAGAAGGTGAAAAGTAAACGGGAACACTCCTGGCCTGAAAACGCTCTGAAAACATCAATTAAAGGCTCAGATTAGGTCCAGATTTACATAATCATTCAAAGTTCATAATCTCAAACATGTCATAACACTGAAATGTAGTATTAAGAGGAGCTTAGCTTTATGTTTCTTTTGGGTGCAGAGTTTGTCAAGTTTAAGTGGACTGCAATAAGGTTTGAGTGAGTTCCTGTTAAGGTAGGTATATACTCCCAAAAAGTCAGTTGACTTCCATGCAATCTTTCAAGCATGATATCTCTGGTATTCATTCATTCATTCATTATCACACCCGCTTATTCCTTATCAGGGTCGCGGTTAGTCCCCTACCCCCTCACCGGGCGCAGGGCAGGGCATGACATTAATCAACTAAGCCCAGGACAGGGCGCCAATCCATCGCTGGGTGACACACAGACACACACACACACACACACACACATACACATACGTACGTACCTACGGACAATTTAGAGTACCCAATTCACCTGATCCCCATGTTTTTGGACTGTGGGAGGAAACCGGAGTCCCCGGAGGAAACCCACGCAGACACGGGGAGAACATGGAAACTCCACTCAGATGGGGACTTGAACCCTAGACCCCAGCACTGAGAGGCGAACGTGCTAACCACTAAGCCACCGTGCCGCCCCATCTCTGGTATTTTTTAATATTTATCTTTGATTTTTTGGAGTACTGATACTTTATATATTTCTTCATGGGATGATCAGCATTTTTTGATCAAACCTTTTTAAGTACTAGATTAGTAGGCTTGAATATTTAATTAGGTGAGGAAAAATGACAAAAATGGAAACTTGTCTTTATCTTCAATATGTTTCATCTGTATTTAATTTCCTTCCATCAGGACATGAGTTTATTGGTTATAAATAAAAGTCCAAAAAATAAAGTCAGAATCTTTAGTGGTTTTTGAGATATACCGTTTAGAAAATACATAACTTTCTGCCTCTCGGTGGCCATATTGGATGCTAATTTGCATAATTTATGCAAATGATGTAACCTAGGAATTATTTGCCATTTACTGATTCATATGGTTAAAAAAAAAACATTATGAATCATTTAGTGTTAGACATTTTAGTTTGGGAGTATATACCTACCTTAAGTATCTGGGTGGGTATTTCTCAAAACACGGCCGCGTGAAAAGCTGGAGTAACTCTACAGCTAATCACTGCTTATTAACTAATCAACTTGTCACAAGTTTGCTCCTATTGCAAAAGGCCTTGACAGGTCAATTTGCATGTGCTCAAAGCAGAACTACATCAAATGACCCAATTAGCAGCCGTCAGAATAAGCTCTTTGTAATATTCCGAGGAACACTATGAAAATGAAGAAGAGATATTTGTCATTACAGATTAGACCCACTGAAAATGTCCCCAAAAGCAATTATAATCCGTTTAAGCTGTCACTTAGAATCACTGTTATAAGAGTTTTATGGGAACTTGTTGGAGTCTTCTGTCATCAGAAGAGAAGGGACCTATTACAGAAGACTAGTCTGGGAATAAATGAGTTGTACAACATAGTCGCGAAAGGACATTAATTCACCCTCTTGTTCATTTTCATGGTCTCTTTTTTTTGTCTGACTGTTAACAGGGATGGAAGTGGGTCACGGTGCACTGCTGTCCCTAATACAGAGAGGTGAGGGAGACTAATCCTGCTTTTATAACTGGCTCCCTCCATGTACCACAGGTTCAGATCAAAAGATAATACAGGTCTTCATCCGCTGTAGTACCAGTCAAAAGTTTGGACACACCATCTGGACATTCAGTGTTTTTTCATGATTAAAAAAAATATTTATACTAAAGTCATCCAAACTATGAGTAAATACATATGTAATTATTTAGTAAACAAACAAGTAAACAAACCAGAACATGTTTATATTTGACATTCTTCACAGTAGGCACCTCTTACTTAGATGCAGCTTTCTTGGCATTTTCTCAGTCAGCTTTATGAGGTAGTCACCTGGAATGGCTTTCAGTTAACAGCTGTGTTTTGTCAAGAGTTCATGACTTGCATTTCTTGCCTCTTAATGTGTTTGAGACATCAGTTGTGTGTCTACTTTGATGTAAAATTTAAAACATGTTTTGGTTTCTTTAACACTTTTAAGTTTACTACATGATTCATTATGTGTTCACTCATAGTCTGAATGACTATTTAATGTACAATGTAGGGACAAAAATTAAAGAATTGAATAAGAAGGTGTGTCCAAACTTTTGTCTGGTACTTTACATTGTCAGGTGATTAGTTAAGTATCAATAAACCAGTGTATTGTTCATGCATCAGCTCTTAGGGTACTGTTCCCAGTCATTTTTAAAAAAGAATTTCAATGTGTATCTACCATCATCTGAACGTTAGGAATGCCGTAAATGAATTTTATAGATTTCTTCAGCTGCGAGGGGCATAGCTCATGTATTTAAAAAGATCTTGATTCTAGAGAGCTGAATACATGTTAGCTTAAAGTTCTCAAACATAACTTTTAAAATGCCTGCCTCAAACAAAATAAAATAACAAAATAACCTCTAGAATTTAGTGTGGTGACCTCCTGTCCTGAGCCTGGTGAGGATGTAGAGGACTCCCCACGACCCTGATAAGGATTAAGTGGGTATGATAATGGATGGACAGACCTCTAGAAAGTGTTTTTATGCTTGTAGAAATAATTACACCCTTATAAGTACGGATTAAAAAAATTTTAATCTTAGACTTTTGTCAATTAGACAATTAGCCGTGGCCTGGTGGTTAGAGAACTGGGCTTGTGATCTGAAGGTTGCCGGTTTGATTCCCAGATCCAACAGATCATGACTGAAGTGCCCTTGAGCAAGGCACCTAACCCCGGGCGCTGTGATTAGGGCTGCCCACCACGCCGGGCACGTGTGTTCACTGACCCCTAGTGTGTGTTCACTAGTGTGTAAATGTGTGTTTCACTGCACAGATTGGGTTAAATTGCGGAGAATTAATTTCCTAAGTGTGTGAAAAGCACAAAGATCAAAACAGTACTCTAAATCTAAAAAAAAAAATTCTGTCAATCCAGAATTCCATCTAGAGATTACAGATGCGTTCAATATCCCACAAAGAACTAATGGAACCTGATAAGACAATTGTCTTTCAATTCTTCATACCAGAGATCTTCAAATCTAATAGTAGAGGGCTGGTGTCCAGCACAGTTTGCTGATTTTCCTTGTTCTTGTTAAATTAATCTGATTCATCCAGGACAAGACCTGAAGACCCCTGCTTTATGTTCTCCAGAACTGTTCTGTGACATATTTCACATTACTTCATCAAAAATACACACATTACACCACTGGAAGGAGAGAGTTAACGAGTGCGACTATGGATACCTGACAGAATCAGTACACTAGTCCATGAGGGACAGAGAGGCCCCGACTTCCTCTGGGAATGTGAGCAAATGGCACTTTCTGAGATCTGATCCGAGGCTCAACTGCACTTGATAGCACTTTTTTTTAACCAGCCAACCACTTAGAGGCCCAATAATGATATATCTAAGTGCTTCTTAATCCATTTGCTCTTAAAATGTAGAGTCACTGCCTCTGTGTTAAACCACTGGTTTATTCTAGGGTCTGATTCCTGTGGTGCATATCAATGGACTACATTTCCACCTTGCTCCAAAATATCCAGTGACCTGGCAGAACATTTGACAGTGCTGGAGAACACCGTGTCCCATCCGTTCTCTTTTAGGCAACAGTTCATAAACAAGCTGGCCAGTGGACTCCTCACACTCTCTCACTACCTGTCACTCCACCAGCACACCAAGGGGTCAAGAGAGGGGGCCACTGGAGGTTAGCACAGAGAGAGAGGCGCAACTTAGGGTTAGCAGAAGTGGGGTGGGGGCAATGGTTCTCTTCACTGGCTTCCCATCTCTGTCAGGATAGAGTATAAGGTCTCCCTTCTCACCCATCAGTGCATCTACGGCAACGCTCCAACCTACATAAACGATCTGCTCAGACCTCTAACCTCATCATGATCCCTCCGCTCTGACAATACACACCGTCCCCTGTAACTGAGGACAAAGCTCAGTACTATGGGTGATCGGGCCTTTTGTTCTGCTGCACCTCGGCTGTGGAATGCCCTTTAAGGACCATTTAAGGACACCACAGTCAAGATAAAGTTTTAAAAAAGGACTTAAAACCTTTCTTTTTAGGAAATGTTATAGCTCGTAATTAGCTTTTTAAATCCTAAGCTTTTAAATGCCGAACCTTATGGTAGCAAGAGGTGGACGTTTAAAACTATCTTTATTGTTTTTATTGGTTTCGACCATAAATTTTACCATGTACTCTTATTATGTATTTTACCATGTGGCACTTTACAAATAAAATGTATTGTTGTTATTATTATTATTATTATTATTATTATTATTAATGGGAGCAAGGACAGTGCATGTGGACCAGGTTGCCCAATGGTTAAAGCAATATTTCTCTCATTTTACTGAATGCAATATATATCTCGGCCTAAGGAAGTTCATGTGGATAATTTGTTTATAGGTGTCCCATCAAACAGAATTAACAGACAACTGCCAGCCAATTAGAAAAGAGTGTTTCTCCTCTCTGGGGTATAAATCATAGTAGTTTCTTAGTGCAGTTAATGGTCCCTCTGATGCATTCATTATTAATGACAATTCATCGTTTAGAATCTTTCTTTTCTTTCCATAACTCTGTTGAACATGTACAAATCATTTCATGTGGTCAGACATTGTTAAATACAATTCTGTGTCGAAGACTTAGTCATAAAAAAAATGCTTAAAATGATTTATCTCAGCAGTGCAGGTTTTGTCTGGAAAACCACAGTCAAGTCATTCCAGTCATTGCATGGATGTGTTAAATTCTACCAGCAGCTCAAACTCAGCTTTAATTTACTGAAGTGCTGACTGTTTAAACTAAGATACTGGATGTTAACTGTAAATACTGGCTTACCTCGAGGACATGACAGACTCACAATGTATTACTCTATTTCTACTACTTTTTCAAACATACGCTGACCAGATAAATGGATGTATGCATCATCTTCTCAGACAATATAATGCAGTACTTCCATATCATAGCCTACATCTAACAAACATCAACAGACTTTGGAATGACTTGTTGCTTTGTTTGCTGAAAGGCTTCCTAGAATTCTGCCAGCTCCGTTTCAGAGCGCAGCGAATAAGCAGGAACTGGTTACAGAAAGCAGAAGAGAGATGCTTAACAACAAAGGCAGGACGTGAGTGGAGGGGCCAGTGGCAGCCTCCGCAGCATTAAAGAGTCCTAATGCGATTTCTGCTCATTACATAACACTGGACAGCTGCGCAGAACTGCCTCACATGTCATGAGTCATAAAGCTGGCCATCTTTGATCCACACACATTACTTTGGTGGTCCAGTGAGCTCAGGTTTCTGTCATGCTGGAGAGTGCAGCTTAAATGTGTAGTTATGTGAGCCCTGACCTCAATGACCTCATGCCCTCATGTCTTCCCCTGTGTCCAGTTCTGTAACTGATAACTACTGTAAATCAGATTGAGTACCACAAACATTGCACAATGGACAAGAGTGAGCTTGATTTGTCATTATATAACCAGCATCCAGTGGGAATAAAGCTTAGAGAGAGCTTACTGATGAAGAATGCATGGAATACTATGCAAGCTTTCCAAAACATCAGCTCATTCATTCATTATGTTTAGAATCCCAATCTCAGTAGCTCTGTTTCTGATCAAACAGGTCCCTCATACCTTGGCTTGATTAATCAGAAGTCCCACGAACGTGGACACCAGTACAGATCCAGGTACAGAGGATGTTTTCCGCCGCACGTCCTGCTTCAGAAAGGGGAAAGAAGTGGCTGGGGGCTCCTCTGGGATGGTCACTGTGTAAGACTGGCGCATGCTGGGCATTATGGTCAGCCTCCTTTAGAAAGATTCTCTCTGCAAACTGAGCCCTGTCTTTCACTCTCTCCCAACACCTGTTCCTACCCACATTCAGCAGTGCTATCCGCTCCTTTCAGCTTGACTCTTCATGTAGACAAAACTGTGTCCAGGACAGTTAAGTAAGTAAGTGCTGCTCAGTGTGATAAACCAAAGCCAAAACGACACCAACAAATAGCAAAAAACACTTAATAAATAATAATAATAATATCCTCTTAGGTCTGCGAAGATGAGCAACTAGTGTGGGCAAAGAGATGTGTTTTTGGACCTCCTCTGTACTGCGGTTACATTTCACTTTACTACTCAATCCCCGCCCACATCAGCTTAGCGCTGACGTCACACACACGCGTCGTTTTTCCTCCCACCCGTATTCAGTCATTTCAGGAGCGAGTGTAGCACTACTAACCAATCGTAGCACAGACAGCGAGACAATATTAGCCAATCACAACGCAGGGAGGCGGGACTTCTAGGAATACGGGTGGGGGAAAAACGCGTCCCCTCCACTTCCGGCGCAAAGCCAAGCTAAAAAAAAACACTCAGAGGACTTTCTGAGACGCTTGTGTGATGATGCTAGCTTTCAAGGACACCCTGTTTTTAGTGTTTAAATACAAGATAGACGTTTACAAAATTAAGAACAATGTCCTAGAAAAGCTCAGAAACGTGTATATAAAATAGTAGTAGGATTAAGTGTATATATATACGTACACAGTCATACAAGAATATTATGACCACTTCCTTGTATCTACACTCATTGCCTATATTATCAGCTCCACTAATCAAACATACTGCTCTGCTGTGTCTGAGCTACTGTCATTAGGGCAACACACTTAACACACCACTACCACATCAGTGTGTGCTGAGAATGATCCACCACCCAAATAATAGCTGTTGGTGGTGGTTCTGATCACTGAAGAACAGGGCGAAAGAAGGCTAACAAAATATACCAAGAAACAGATAGACCAGAGTCTGTAAATGTAGAACTACAAAGTGCACCTACAGTGGTGTCTGAAAGTTTGTGAACCCTTTAGAATTGTCTATATTTCGGCATAAATATGACCTAAAACATCATCAAATGTCCAGATTGTGTACAAATGGAGGAAATTCAAGACCATTGTTAGCCTTCTCAGGAGTGGTCAACCAACAAACATCACAAGTGCAAGGTGTGTAATAGTCGCGAGGTCACAAAGGAACCCAGGGTGACTTCTAAGCAATTGAAGGCCTCTCTCACATTGGCTAATGTTAATGTTCATGAGTCCACCATCAGGAGAACACTGAACAACAATGGTGTGCATCGCAGGGTTGCAAGAAGACAGCCACTGCTCTCCAAAAAGATCATTGCTGCTCACCTGAGGTTTGATAAAGATCACGTGGACAAGCCAGAAGACTATTGTAAGAATGTTTTGTGGACGGATGAGAGCAAAACAGAACTTTTTGGTTTAAATGAAAAGTATTATGTTTGGAGAAAGGAAAACACTGCATTCCAGCATAAGAACCTTATCCTATCTGTGAAACATGGTGGTGGTAGTATCAGGGTTTGGGCCTGTTTTGCTGCATCTGGGCCAGGACGGCTTGCCATCACTGATGGAACAATGAATTCTGAATTATATCAGAGAATTCATGATCTGAATCTCAAGAGAAGGTGTTTCATACAGCAAGACAGCGACCCTAAACACACAAGTCATTCTACCAAAGAATGGTTAAAGAACCAGTTAATGGAAATGTTTAGTTGCAGTTATTGCTGCAAGGAGGGGGGAGGGGGGTGTCACACCAGGTACTGAAAGCAAAGGTTCACATACTTTTGCCCCTCACAAACATGTCATATTGGATTATTTCTATAAATAAATGACCAAGTGTAATATTTTTGTATGTTTTGTTTAACTGGGTTCTTTTTTTCTACTTTCAGGACTTCTGCTGATGTTTTAGGTCATATTTATGCAGAAATATAAAAAAAAAATTATAAAGGGTTCACAAACTTTCAAGCACCACCATATATGGTCAGCTCGCCTGGATGGACAGCTGAAGCTGTGTGTATGTAATAAAACTGCCTGTTACCAAAAGTGAGCTTAATGAAAGTGGAACAAAATGTGTGTCCATCTGCTGATCCAGAACTGTGTGTTACTCCAGTCAGTGGTGAGTATAAAGGACGAGGTTAAACTGACTCCATAAGAAATGCTTGGAAAAGGGCCCATACAAAACGTAACTGGATGCTGAAGATAAGATGTTAGATGATACATACTGGTAAAATTCGAGTGGGTTAAAGTAAAAGCACATTCTCAATGCAGAGGTTTTAGATACAATCATACTATCTAAACCATATCTTATAGCTCAATCTGATTTATTTGGTCCATTGTTTGACACCCATGCCATACAGCACCTTAACTAAAAACAACAGAAAGCTGCCGTTCATTTCTTCCACTTAATTCTAATAACTTGAAAGGAACAAATATATCTGGGGCATGTGGAAAAACAGCACTGGGTGTTTGTGAGTATGTTGGTAGCCTGACATCTAGCCCAGGAGGAGCTTTCTGTTCTTAAAAGTCTCCTGACTAATTCTATGTACAAAACAAACAGCTACAGCTGAGCAGTGTTTGTGTGTACACGTTTGCATGTGCGTTCTTTCTAATACAGTCCTGATGACAGTACCAGCACCACTCAGTGGAAAATTTTAATCTTCCAAAACCACAGAAAGAGTGAATTTATTTGCAGTTCAGGTGAAGGAGTAACCACATTATTTTGTGCTTTTTCGACCTTAATCTCAAGGCTGTATTAACGACTGTTTATTGTTATCTGTAGAGTGAAGAAGAACGTGACTAGTGCCCAGGGATGCATAGTCAGAATCAGCCAAGATGGCACATTTTCGCTCAAAACAGCAATCAATCCATTTATTCTTTTTATTCTAACAAGACACATCAATAAGATACATGCTTGTTTCAGTCTAAATAAGGCTCCAAAATAAACAACCCCATGTATTATATCACAAGTTACATTCAGTCAATCCAGATCTTTGTCAGCTACAGTACTGATCACACAGAACTTCCTACATATGACATAACACCAATGAGAAATTCTGTTTATCAGTATAAGCAGAATTTACTCCTCTTTCCACTGCCTTCAGCTTACCAGAAAAGAATAAGATGTTCTGAACTGTCATTAGCTTGTGCAGCCTCTGTTACACTGATATTACTGGTAACCAGAAGCATCAGTGCCAAGAACACTGAATATTTAGAAAACATTTCCAGCAAGCTACACTGGGATGTAGGGATCTTTGTCTTACAATCTCAAACCAGCTGGAACAGTATGGAAAATGCAAATAAAAATTCACTACAGACCATGTGAATCCAACATATTTTTAAGTTTTGTCTGGTCAACTTCTTTTTATTTGAATGAATGAATGAAGGTTACACTTATATAGCGCCTTTCAAGACACCCAAGGACGGTTTACAATCAACACACTCCATTTACACACACTCAACGGCAAGAAGCGGCAGCCAATCGTGCACAGCGTACTCTCAACCGGAAGCGACCGTCCACCTGGAGAACTGCATCGAGCACTAGGGGGATCACCCAGGACAGAGTGCCAACCATATCTGGGCAAACATACATACATACATACACAGACATACGCACCAGGGTAATTTTAGAGTAGCCAATTCACCTGATCTCCATGTTTTTGGACTGTGGGAGGAAACCAGATTCCCCGGAGGAAACCCACACAGACACGGGGAGAACATGGAAACTCCGCTCAGATGAGGACTGGAACCCAAGACCTCAGCACCGAGAGGCGAACGTGCTAACCACTAAGCCACCGTGCCGTGTATATTTGTTAATATACATCCATGTCTGCATTTCAGTTTGGGGATAGTGATGAAGTAAAAAAGTAAATAGTAGTGTTATTTTTGAACAGGTGATGTCAACAGGTGATTACAATCATCTGCAGTATCCATTCTTGGAGGTGCAAAGATCTTCAGTTTGTCAACAAATGTGTGAGAAAATGACTGAAATGTTTAAAAACAGTGTTACTAAAAGAAAGATTGGAAGGGAATGTTTCTCCCTCTAAAGTGCAAACAATCATTAAACGATTCAAGGAATCTGGAGGAATTTCAATGTGTAATGGGCAAGGGTGAAAGCTTAAGCTAAGTGAAGAATTGTTAAGCGAAAAATTTGATAGCAGCTCTGTACTGTTGCACACCTTAACACATGTTTGCACGGAAATGGGACTTAAAACGCTTAATCGCTTTGCATCCTCGGTACCAAAACATCGTGCTGTGAGAATGAATGGCAAGATTACAAAGTGGTAAATGCTATACCGTCCTAATTTTTTGTGGAATGTGTTGCAGGCCTCAAATGCAGGAATGAATGTATACAGAAGTTGATCAGACAGTACGTAAAATATTTGGGTTCATACTGTCTGCAATGAAATAAAAGTCAAAGTAAATGTAACGTGAGAAACAGATTTTTATTTAATTTTCCAGACTGTTATAACTTTCCTAATTTGGGGTTGTACAACTCAACGAACTTGAAATAGACTGAGAATAGATTACATACTTAACTGAATGTTGAAACTGCAGTCAGTCTAGAAATGACAAAATAACAAACTTTTTCTTCTCATCTCAGTAAGACTTCCAAAGCTCAGTCTGGCAGGAAAACCGTGTTAATGCTCTCCAGACACATAATCGCTCCAGACACTCAGACTACTGAAATACCACAAATATGTTGTTACTGGAAATATGGTTATTTGGTTCTTGCATCTACAACTCTGCTGACTTTGAGTCAAGCAATCTTTTTCAGCTTTCATTTTAAGGTGGCAGGACCAATATCAGCCCAAGTAACACAGAACGTTAAACTAACGTTCTGGTATCGTTCTTGCATGGTTCTGTTAAATGACAACGTTCCTGGAGTGTTCTTTGAAGGTTTTGACTAAAGATATAATGTTCCAACCTAACGTTAGCCAAACGATGAACAAATGTTCCCTGTTTGTCACCTGCCCGAGTGTATAATAATAATAATAGCATTAAGGGAATGTTCAAAGAACGTTCACACTAATGTTCACACCTAACGTACTGAGAACCAAGCAGGAACTCCACACCATAACGTTCTGTAAACATTAAAAGGTAATGTTCCCATGACCTAAATGGAACGTTCTCGCAATGTTCTTGCAACATTCTTGTGTTAGCTGGGAATAACATTAAGGGAATGTTCAAGG
>BRDA01009634.1:0-22576 GCA_036984385.1 Crenuchus spilurus
TCTAACATTGTTCTACAGCAGCTACACTGATAAGACTGCTTGTAGAGTGGTGACACTGACACTAGGGGGAGCTCTAACATTGTTCTACAGCAGCTTCACTGATAAGGATGTCTGTAGAGTGGTGACAATGGGAGCGCTAACATATTGTTCTATATTGATAAGGCTGCCTGTAGATATGCCTGTAAATGTGACATTTATTGTTTACTGGCCTTGTGGGCACATACCAGTTGTTTAAAAATGATTATTGACTTTGTTCATACAGTGCTGTTGTTACTGTTATGTCTGGCAGGGATCTGCGCCGTCCTGTTTGAGACACGAATGGGTTGTCTGAACGAGGTGATTCCAGAAGAAACTCAGAAGTTCATCTTCTCTGTTGGAGAAATGTTCCGCCTCTCACCCATCATCGTCCTCTTCCCCAAGTCTGTGTGGCCTTACATGCCCTTCTGGAAGCACTTTGTGGCTGTGTGGGACCATCTTTTCAAAGTTGGTGAGTAAAATCCAAAGTCAGAACATCACTATCTGACACAACTCCGATGTGAACAGATCTTAAGATGATGATTAACTCTGAGAAGTGAACCTGCTGAAGAGTCACCATGCTGTGTTTACACTGACTCAGATTTCAGTGAACTTTACACTCACAGCTGTTTGTAGGTGCGCAATGATATCACTGCAAAAACTTTAGTAAGTGAAACCTCTGATAAGATTATTTAATACATAACTAGACTTTTTATACCAAAATGATCTGCCAGTATGGTGAATTTTACTTAATACAGGAAAGCATGTCTTATAATAAGTGTACATCATTGTCAAAATGAGAGAATAGATATATGGAGTAGATTTAAGATGATTGCTGGTTGGTTAAGATACTGAGCTTACTGCCATTTTCCTAAATGTTACAGTAAGACTGATTGATGGGCTATTTTATGATTATAATGGCATCATCTCCAATCCTAGGCACACAAATGGGCCAAACCCATAAAGGCCAAATCTGAAGCTTTAAACATGGCTGTAATCATCAATATTACTGAATTTGAAGGCATCAGTATATCTTTACTCAGTATTTCTCTTTGTCGTGTCATCATAGAACCTCAAACCATACATTTGGAGCCTTCATGTGATGTGATAATATTTATCTCTTCATTCAGCTGATGATCTGGTTCAGAAGAAGATGGTGGAGATACAGGAGAAGGTGAAGCAGGGGCTGCCTATAGAGGGAGAGTACCTGACTCACCTGCTGGTCAGTGAGCAGATGTCTCCCACAGAGGTGCTGGGAAGCATCACAGAACTGCTGCTGGCTGGAGTCGACACAGTAAGTCCTGAAGAGTTTACTGGAAGCAGAAGAGTTTACATCTGCAGATCTGAACAGTGTCTCTGCTCCTCAGACATCCAACACAATCTCCTGGGCTTTGTACCACTTGGCCCGAGAACCAGAAATCCAGCAGAGGCTGCATGAAGAAGTGATCAGTGTTTGCCCAGCTCAGAAAGTGCCTTCCAGTGAAGATATCAGCCAGATGCCTTTCCTGAAGGCTGTTGTTAGAGAGACACTTCGGTGAGGATTTAAACATGCATGAGAAGTAATAAACACTTTTAGGTTCCTCAGCTTGCTATGATGATGGAACTGTTCTCAAAGCAACTTTACTTTATTCTTCAATGGTCAGGACCCCCAACAGAGCAGGTGGGTCATTCTCAATGACTCTGACGTGGTGGTGGTGTGTTAGTGTGCGTTAGAGTGGAAACCAGGGTCCTGTGAGCACCAGTGAAGGACTAGAGGACCAACACAAACTGTGCTGAGCTGCTGTCTCTAACTTTCTACAAGCTGGACCAGTGAGTGGACACAGTGTTTAACATCTCCAGCAGCTCTAACACACCATCACCACATCAGCATCACTGAGAGTGATCCACCTGCTCTGTGGGGGGTCCTGATCATTGAAGAACAAAGTACATAGAAAAACGGATGGACTACAGTTTGTAAAGTGCACCTGTGTGCTCAGTGGAGTGGAGATACAAGCTGTGTGTACCTAATGAAGTGGCCAGTTAGTAAACCTTTTATATGAGATGGTTTCTTGAGGTCAATTTCACTTCATAATTAGAGAAGGTATTAAATGATTTTTATGGAAAGGACATAAAAAGGGACACAGATAAAAGGATGTGACAGTAATTTATTATGTAACTAAATGTAAATGATTGTAATAGTCTGACAGTGCAGAGACAGTAATGTGTAAATATTGAAATGAGGAAAAGATCTAATGTCTTAATTTCTTGTGTCTTCAGGCTGTACCCCGTCGTGCCAGGAAACGCTCGCGTCACCGCTGAAAAAGAAATAGTGGTGGGCGGCCACCTCTTCCCGAAAAATGTAAGATTTAAGTATCTAACACCTAGATTTATTTAAAACGTACTTAGAACAGTAAACTGGAGTATACAAAAACACAATTAGGAAAATATGAATCTTTTACTTAAGCTAATAAAATAAATTTAATCTATGAATCTCCTCCTGGTGAGACTGTGTGTAGATAGATGTCTATCACTATTCACCAATTTGTGTTCAGGATTGTGATTGGCTGCATCAGGTGTGGTCACATGACCAAATTAGCAGTAATGTCTTAATCAAAACAATCAGAAGATCTTGTGGACAGTGTTGAACAAAGGAAACGTGTGTTAGTTTGAGTTTAATATCAAACGGCTGGTATAGAATGTATTGTGATGACATCACACAGTCATGCTGGTTCCACATTGGTAGTGAAGTTTATGATTGTTTGGAGGTTTATTACGAGATAATCATTTAAGTAACATTTAATGTCAGTATTTTTTGGGATGACCACTACATGTGGTCTCTGTTAGCTATAAAAAAGGCAGCAAAAGGCAGACTAAAGCCCCCCCCCCATTATTATTATTAATAACATAATAATAATAATAATAATAATAATAATACACTTTTGCTGCAGGTTAATAAGAAAACACTCCCGTTATGAGCGTTATGACGAAACTACCTGCTTTATGTCAGCAGCGCCATCTAGTGTTTACTGTCAGTACCAGCTTCTGTTTAAACACTCAGAGGTCTGACTCAGATTAC
Source organism: Crenuchus spilurus (assembly GCA_036984385.1). Lineage (NCBI taxonomy): Eukaryota > Metazoa > Chordata > Actinopteri > Characiformes > Crenuchidae > Crenuchus > Crenuchus spilurus. Next base: position 3,071 of record BRDA01009634.1, read on the forward strand.
TCAGAGAATCTCAGATTATTAGAATATTTAGAATTTGAGTGAATGACTATATAAACAGTATCAACATTAAAATAAAAGGCTTAAATGAACTTTTTCACCATATTCTAATATAGATGCACTAGAATGTTAAACACTTGGTGCTGCAGTAGGTGCTCACAGACTCTCAGCACCTCAAGCTGCTGGTGTTAGAGCTGCAGTTTGCCTACCAACATGGCAGTGTGTTGTTTTTATGCCATAATCAATTATCATCTATTAGGACCATTAATAGCTTCATATTCTGCTGTATGTGTGGTCCAGGAGTGTATAATTAGTATTATTTACTTGTTAAAATGCTTTGAGACAGTAAAGGTGAGATGAATGTTCAGGCAACTCGTGCACACTCACAGTGATTCTCTTCTGTTAAGACTCTGTTCCACTTGTGCCACTACGCCGTCTCCTACGATGAGAAGATATTTCCGGAGCCTCATGCCTTCTTGCCTCAGCGCTGGCTGCGAGGGGAGAAGCAGTTAAGTCATCATCCGTTCGGTTCTGTGCCGTTTGGCTTTGGTATCCGTGCGTGTCTGGGCCGCAGGCTGGCCGAGCTCGAGATGTACCTCCTTCTGTCTCAGGTATGATCACAGACGAGCCCGCTTTGTCTCATTATGTCTCATATCTGAATGTGCTTTTCTCTTAATGAAGCCACACAGTTACAGTGTTAATGCTGATCAGTGTGACTATCAACACTCCTGAACCAGAGACAACATCAGAAGTGTCTTACCTGGACTAAGCAGAACCAGAACTGGACTGTTACTCAGTACAAAGTCCTCTTTTTACATTTCATTTGTAAATCAGCTCCTAGAGTCTGAGAGACACACAATCCAAGCTGTCTGAAGTCCAGTGTGCAGTTTCTGCAGTCTGTGATGGTTTGAGCTGCTGCTGTTGGTCCAAAGTCAACACCTACCAGGAGATTTTAGAGCACTTCATGCTTCCATCTGCTGACAAGCTTTATGGAGATGCCCAGCAGCTGCCCACAGTGCCAACTGACCATCATATTACTGTGACTGATTAAGCAGCTGATGAGCTGTAAGTCAGACTGATCAACATTGAATTTTTCTCTGAATACAAACAACATGAGTTCAGTCCTTTTTTCATACATCAGATAACCTGCACGCCTGAGCAAAAACCTGTTACAACATATTCATCTTTTATTTCAGCTATTAATTAATGATTATTATTATTATTATTATATTAATATCTTTACTCTATTAGACTGTTACTGGTTAGACTGCTGAAGATCTCGAGGAGAATGTTGAATGTATTTTCATGAGTTTATCTTTATGTGTAATAAGACTTTGTGCAGTCTTGTGTTAAAGTTATCCCCCCCCCCCCCGTTTCCTTATAAGTGCATGTTTTCTGGTCTGTTCTGTGTCTCTACCTTCTCAGCCCTGTCACGCCTCTCTCGTCAGTGCCTGCACCTGTTCCCCACCTTGTGTTTCATAGCCTTTCCTAATTATGTTCCCTTTATATTCCTTCTTGTGCGATTCATTGTTGTCTTCATATCATGTTCTGTAGTTTCGTGTTAGATGTTTTGTTTAACTTTCAGTTCAGTTTTGCTTGTTTATTATTAAATACTTAAACCTTCTCAGCATGTGCGTCCACATTCCTGCCTATAGCGTTACACCCCTCTTTCATCTACACGCATAGATGTTGTAAATCTAGATAAGTGCACATTTTAAAGCACACTCACTATTTATTTACTGAATTGAGCATTTTGGACCATGTTAAATGTAATATCTGGCCTGTGTAAGAGTTACAGCACTTTAAATAGTGTATATTTACATTTTCCAGTGTGTTTAATTCAGAAAATATTCAGCCGTGCTTTAAAATGTGCAGAAAGTAATGTTGACACAAAGACTCTGTCCAGCTGCTGATGTCTCTCTAGTGTTAAATACAATATACAGTTAATGTGGATATAATTTATAGACAATCTTCCACCTCTTCATCCCCAAGCAAGAGGCAATGGACTCTGTGTAGCGCCATAGAATGGTACATTAACTGGACGGCCGATACTGGAGCTGGACTATCCTCCCTCCTTTTCCTCACCATCCTCCCTCCCACCCCCCTTTGCTAAATGTGTGTATTTGTGCTTATGCAAAAAGGTGTTTTTTTTCGACAGTTATGTCACAGTCTGGGGGGGGGTCTTTTTTTATCTCCTTTCTTCCCCAATGTGTTTAATTCTGTTATTTTCAAGCTTAAAAGAATTTCACTAGCACTTGTGACTATGTTACAATAAAAGTATTCATTCATTCATTCAGTGGTGGTGCAGTGGTAGGATGAGTGTTATCACCATCAAGGCAAACCAGGATTAACTATGACCCTAACAGATATGTATCGGGGTGCCCAAACTTTTGCAGCCGTCTGGTCTGGTGGTTAGGGATCTGATCTCGGGACTGGAAGGTTTGATCCCCGTGCAGATCAAGACTGAAGTGCCCTTCGGCAAGGCATCAATCCCCCAACTGTTGCCCAAACAGCGTAGATATGGCTGCCCACTGCTTCGTAGGGGTGCAGGAAAAAATCACTTCGAGCTCGAATCGCGTTTTGTCACATTGAACGATCCAGAATCGATTCTCATTTTCAAAAAATCTATTTTTTTCGCGGGTGCGGAGGTGCCTAGCAAAAAGTTGAATCTTATCTAAAAAGGGTTCTTTAGTAAAGAAAATGGTTCTATGTAGAACCATGAACACTCCAAGAACCCTTCGTTTGGATTGTGTTCTTTGATGAAAGGGTTCTGCAGATTGATGAGGAATGTGTTGTAGATGGTTCAATACAGAACCTTTTTGAAAATAGTTCTATATACCCCGAAAAGGGTTCTGCTGTAGTTACGATGTCAAGCTTGTAATAATAGAGGAACCTTTTTTTGGTGATGTATAGAACCATGTACAGCACATTGCTCATCAGTCTGAAGAACCCTTTCACCATGCAAAGAAGCATTTGGGTTCTTTGAGTGTTCATGGTTCTATATGGAAGCATTTTCTTTGCTAAAGAACCCTTGAAGAACCTCGTAATAGAACGTCAGCAGTAAAGTTTGAGCTAGGAATGGACTTTTGACTACACTGAGCAGGTTAGTGTGTTTGGCAGGGCTGAGTAAAACTGGGACAGACGGTAGATGAATAGGCAGCTTGTTCTTTGTTGCTGATACGGTTACAATGACCTGCAGTAAACCCGAGAGCTGCCACTGTTAGTTTAGCAGTAAGGAGGGAACATTAACCATCTGCAGACCTTCACCTTTGCTCTGAGTAAACTCATCTGATTATATTATGCCAGGCTGTTGTCTATCTGAGACGCTCATATTGGTCAACATATTTACAAATGGTCTCGTTAGACCGTCATTATCATTAAAAACTCCATTTGTGTTCATAATTTAATTGAAAAGCTGAACTGATTTTTATTTTACAGCTCAGGAGTTTTCCCGCCAATCAAGCACAGTATCAGAAATCCACGATTTTGGATTATGATGTTATTGTTTATATTATAAAACATTACATTCAGTATCAACATTAAAACACAAACAGGTTAGAAATGTTACCTGTAATAAAAATGTAATCTATAAAACTTTTTCACTATACTTTGGTTCTAGAGATGCTCTAATAAGTTAATGTCATTGCTTTTTGTGCAGCTACACAATTACTCACAACATACATCAAATTCTTCTTTTGCAGTTAATTAAACACTATGAAGTGCGTCCAGACCCTGCAGGAAAGACTGTGACGCCAATCACAAGAACCCTGCTGGTCCCGGCCACACCAATCGACCTTCAGTTTATTGACAGACAGTTTGAGCAGAAGGAGCCAATCAGAGCACAGTCTTAACGACCTTAATGAACCCTTACAAACTACTGTCTGTAAATCCTGCACTGCTGTTTTAACACTTACTGAAATACTGAATGTGAGGAATAATGCCGGAAGTGTTTACAACAAACAATGTCATTCTCTGTTAATTGTATTATTTTTAATGTTTTATTGAAATAATTGCATTTTAATAGCTAATATTATCTCCACATGTGGGTCAGATCTTCAATGTCTTTGGCTCAACAGCGCCATCATGAGTACTAAGAAGGGATTACTTTAATAAAGATTACATACAATTTGTAAACAATAAACAATATTACAGTATTTACAGTCACTGATCAACACGTGAACAGGGAATAAACAGTCAAATGGAGCACCTGTACTCTGAGCTGTTTATCCGGCCTTTACATTAAACACAATATCTATAAATGAGCTCAGAACCATTGATTCAGTGGTTTACAGACACACAGGAAGATGTTCTGAGATAAATGAGTATATCACACATCATGGACTTTCAGATAACTCATGTTGAGCTGGTGTTCTGCTGCTGGAGCTGGTGATGCTCGTCCAACATCCTGATGCTGAATACAATCAAATCCTCACAGCAAAGCTCTGACAGGTTTGTATTAGTATGTACTCTTCTGTACATCACCCGTGACATCACAGAAGTTCTGAAGGCTGAACACATCACCTGCCCGTGCAGACAGGTGTAGGTATCTCAGGTGTAAGTGCATCACGGGCTGCTCACAGCTTTAAATATTAATTGAATAGTGCAGACAGACCCACATTCTATAACTCAGTGCTGATTCAAATTAATCAAAAGGCTGTTCATTAATCTGACTCAGAGTGTTACACAGACTCTGCTGATTAACACCATTTCTCAAGCAAACACACTTTAAACCTGTGGCGTTACGTTTATGCCCAATAGATGGAACAGTTACTGCACATACAGCTGAACTGCGCCACCTAGTGCACACATTACAAATAATATACTAATATTTATACAACTGTTCTATTTCTAGTTCATAATTATAATTCATATAACATGAACAATATGCTAGAATTCATAATTGTATAATGTAATAATTATTATATTAGAATTTATTATTAAATAATTATATATTATTTTACTTTCTCACTTTTAGGCTTTTCTCTTATTTTCCTTTTCTTTAGTTTCTGAAAGAGCCCAGATCCTACATTGTACTCTCATTTTAGGGGAAGTTCACTGCATGTCTGAGCACATCTACACTGCTGGGCAAGAAATGGGCCCAAAAGGTCCTAATGTTTGATCAGAAAATGTCCCTTTTGTTGGTCACTTTTGGGGGGAAAAGGCTGGAGATTCACCTCCACAGTCTTCTTGTACACAAAGTTTCACTCATAAGAAGATTTAAATGTTTGCTAAACTAACACATGTTTAAGTGTTTTGATTGGACACGTGACCACACCTGATGCAGCCAATCACAAGCTGCTGAATAGTGACAGACATCTACACACATCTACTGTATACAGTCTCACCAGGAGGAGAGTAAATAACATGAATATTCAACAGTTTTGAGTTTGTGTTTGTACAGGTGTGTGTGTGTGTGTGTGTGTGTGTGTGTGTAAGAGAGAGAGAGCTCACATCGGTTTATTTCAGCAGTTTATTAGTCACAGAGTATAACCTTATATATAAATATACACACAGACATATCAGAATGTCATGACCACTGATAATAGTCGTCTTTGGCACAGATGGCACTAGTCTAGTGAGACGTGGTATTATGGACTGTATTGGGTTACAGGAGGTGTCTGGAGGCACTTGTGCCCGTTCCAACTGTAGCAGAACACTCTATACAACTCGTTGGCATCAATGGCCTGTGGGGCACCACTGTTATGCCATTTCGATACATTCAATGTACCAGAAGTCCATTCTCAGTACAGCTTCACCACAGCAGCTCCACACAATTAGTGATACACTAGTTAGTTAGATAGGTAGGTAGGTACACTATAATCATGTACATCAGTCATACCACGTCCTTTGTTCATGATGATGGTTTTACACTCTGATACAACTGACTGGTGTGCTCACTTAATCATATGTGGTCATGTGTCATCGGTGACATCCCGGGACATGGGTGGCCATAATGTTCTGTGTATGCATGGTTTAATTGGAGATTATTAAATTAGCAGCTCAAATGTATGTTTTGGGATGTTTATTAATGTAGCATATGTGTTCACTTCACATACTGAGCATTTCCTAAAGTGCCTTGTTTTTTTTCTCTGAGTTTATATTTTGGTCCCTGTCGCTCCATATGTTCTTTGTTTTGGATTCTAAGCCCCGCCCCTCATCACCTCTCTCACCTGTGTTGGATCGGTTCTATGTGGACACATTGTTCTCAGCTGTGTTAGTTTCTAAACCCCCATTTGGTCCTTTGTTCTGCCTCCTCAGTTTCATATGTCTTTCCTGTTATTGTCTGTCTGCTTTATTTTTTGGTTCTAAGCTCTGTTCTGGTTTTGCTTTTTTCAGCCTCTTCTTAGTTCTTATGTCTCCAATAAAAAAACTAAATTGTGTAACTAGCTTCCTGTCACTGTGTGATAATACGGACTGGGTGACACTTGTGTAATCCTTAAAATAAAATGTAATTAAAATGAAATAAAAGCAGATTTTAGCAGCAGATGCCAAAAATAATCTTTATTCATCAGAAGAAAAGCACAGCAGTGTTTAAATCTACACAAAGGTTCCACTAAGGGTTCTAAAGATGCCATAGAATCACCTTTTTTATCCTTAAAGGCTTCTTCTTTAAAGATTTTTCTGTACATGAGGCGTGTGTGTGAAGAACTGCTGCTTAGAAGAGAAAAACAACATTAAAGCATCTGTCACTGAAAACACATGGGAATGGGCGGGGCTCATCATACTGCAGCCAGCCAGCAGGGGCGCTAGACCTGTGCTTGCCTCACTGATAGAGGCAATGCTCTGTCCATATTTATACATACTTTAAATGGCAGTTTTTGTGCTGCTGATTTTTAACATTTTAGTTTTAGAGAAGACGCCCTGTCCTGGGCTTGGTTGAATAGTGTGATGCTCTGCCCCACGCCCAGTGAGGGGGTAGGGGACTAACCACGACCCTGATAAGAATTAAGCGACTGTGATATGGATGGATGGATGGTTTTAGAGAAATAGATATTTCTCCAGCAGCAGCTGTTTCATCGTCTCTGTTATCAGCACTTCTTTTCTGCTCTTCTCTGTAGATCAAGATTATCTGATGTAATAAGCTCACAAAAATGTAGCAGACTGTCCTATAAAACTGCTGATATAAAATGTTTGCTGACATGCAAAAACTTTTACAGCAACTTTTTATCCTCTTAGTGATACGCGACACTTCACAACCACACTCAGCAACTCGGAGCTGAAGAATTTATTCTTTGTGAGTCGACTCCTCACCACTATTCTACCAGTATCAGTAGTTTGATCAGAGGAGGATGGATCCCCTTTGTGAGTCTGGTTCCTCCCAAGGTTTCTTCCTCCAGCCTTGAGGGAGTTTTTCCTTGCCACTGTTGCCTCGGCTTGCTCACATTGGTCTTAGAATCTAAATGTCTGATACTGATTATGTAAAGCTGCTTTGTGACAATGTCCAGTGTAAAAAGCGCTATATAAATAAATTTTGATTGATTGATGACTATTTTACATTTACATTTGAGGCATTTAGCATAACTATCTCCAAAAAGACTCTAAACTTCTCCTGAATCTCATCAGCACTAAACCATTTAAGGTGGAATGGGGCATTTCTTAGACGAATGAATGTAAATGCTGCACCATTTAAGGTGGAAAAGGACATTAGAATAAGAATCTAACTTACATTCCCTTCGTCTGCATTACCACCGACAGTCAGTATTAATCCCTCTTTAGGAAAAGTTTTTTACAGTCCTCAGATGTTCTGACCCACTTTGTAAAAGTACTTAAACACAAATTGGTTATCACACACATACAGGTTGTGTTCTCTCTCTAAATCATAAACACAGCGGAGGAGTTCTTAAACTGTGGGTGGAGCTACTCAGATGGGGGCGGGGCTAGTTCTAATACTCATTGTGCAGAAAGAGGAGCCCAGTTCTTAAAAAAAATAAATGTTTAATTTAATGCTTTCAGACCTAAACCACCACAAAGGCTGAGTGGGTTGTCTTATTTCAGTTTGTGGGTTGATAGACACTCAAATATAAGAATAATATCACTGAAAAAAAGTTATTTAAAAGTTTTTTTTTAATAAAAATCTGAATATTCAGTGTTGTACCAGTTAGGCTATAATAATAAACCATTATTACATTAAGTGTACATTTGAGTTCAAAAGATGCTCTTATGCAGGCCCAGATTAGTCTTCATCATATCTAAAAGGACATTTTTGAGGTTGTCTACAAGTTTAAATGTCTTATGGGTCTCTCCCTCGCTAAACCCCCCCGTGCAGGAATTTGAGGCATTCACACCTCGCTCCGCTGCTTGTTGTTATGCAATATAAGCGCGTCTTCACCCTGCCTCTCACACAAAACTCCCTCTCACAGTCAAGAGTCAAACAGTCAAAAATGTCATTTCAGTGGAGACTGTCACTGCTTGTACATACTCTGTATTTAATACTATAAATTCTATTTTATTTGATAAGAATGGGACGGTAAAGTCACTGCCGGCCACTTCTCGCGCTTCACACGCGCTATTCAAACCTGCTGTACTGTATACGCAGGAAACTTCTAATTTCTAAGTAACATCTTATATATAATACATCATATTATTCTTCTGCACCTGGTGTGTAAGTGTGTGTCTAATTTCAGTGGAGTAAAGTCACTGCCGGCTCCTTCACGCGCTATTCAAACCTGCACGTACTGTATACAAAGAACAGACCTGAAACACCCAGTTACATGAAATGTATGTCATTCACTTATTTACAATAATATTACAAACAAAAATACAACATTACACATTACATTACATGGACAGTTTCCACTGAAATTAGACACACACTTATGCACCAGTTGCAGAAGAACAGAAACCACTTATAAAATAATGTTTATAGCTGTAATTGCATGTCCATGTATGTAACATGTAATGTAATTTTATTTGTAATATTACAACAATGACATACATTTTATTTTATATTTTATCTTCACTTCACTTCACGACATTGTGCTTTTCACCATGCTCCACTGAAATTACATTTTATTTTAACAAATTAAATGATTATCATACATTTTGTGTGTGAATGTAATTGTTAATGTGAATGTAAAATATTAGAATAATAATACACCTACAGTTTTTTGTAATATTATTGTACAATAATTATATTGTATAATGTAAGAATATTACAAATAAAATTGTAAGTGTCTATTATTATTCTAATAAATTAGAATTTAATATATTATTGTAAATAAATCTCCACTGAAATTACATTTCAATTGTACATACAATTACATTCACACACAAAATGTTAAAATGTTAATGTTAAAATGATAATTTGTAATCATGTATGAAAATATTATATTTCTACCTTCATAGCCAACGGTATACATACATTACTACATATACATTTATTTTAGTAAAGACAAAAATAATAATAAAATGAAATTGAAGTAAATAGTTTATTATATATACTTACAAACATATACTTTATAAAATAAAATAAAATGTAAAATATTACATTCAGAGTATGTACAAGCATTGACAGTCTCCACTGAAATGACATTTTATTTTAAATTACAACAATGAAATACATTTTATTTTATACATTTTTCTGTAATGACACAAATGACATCATTATCATACATTTTCATATTATTACATATTATACAGTGAATGTCAAAGAACACAAAAAGCAGAACCAGAAGAGACCTGGGTGTTTCATGGCTGGATGGAATCCCAGCAATCATTTACATAAGAATAGTTGGTAGCTGATGGCTCATCAGAAGGAGGGGGGAAGAAGAATCTTGAAAAAACTGGGCCTACCACTAGATGGACAGGGGGGCTCAAAAATCTCAAAACCTAGGAATGCTAGTGAGGTAAAACCAAATGTTGCTGCTAATTTATCTTGTTTATAATGTCTTTTTGTCAGTTTAACTTCATATAGAAACCAAATCTTTTTGATTTAGTCATCTTAATCCTGCGATGGTCACTCCACTCGTCCATTATTTTTACTACATTTGTCTAGAAGTTTGCTACACTGTGCAAAATATTTTATCTCATTTTTCAGCACATGCCGATGCCACTACCAGCAAAAAAGCAGAAACAGCAGCAGCAGGACTTACTTTACTTTTTTTTTTAGGCTACTGTTTACATATCTGTCAGGTTTCGGATATGCGTCCCCCCCAATAGTAAACTCATTCCTATGCCCTTGACTGCAGAAAGTTACAAAGGTCTCATATATTGAGGCAGTATTGCTTTACAGCCACCAATTCATTACATGATGCATCATATACTACCTTTTAAAGACCATTACAGTGTGTTTTATGTTTTATAATATTATAATAAAATATTATGCAGCATTTGCAGAGACAGCTGAATCAAATCAAATCAAATCAAATTTATTTATAAAGCACTTTTTACAACTAATGTCACAAAGCAGCTTTACAGGGTTAGTAATAACAAACACTAAATCATTAATCCCTAATACCCAGTGAGCAAGGCAACGGTGACAGTGGCCCTCATTTTCCTCTTGAGGATACCCCATAGATTGTCAATGGGGTTTAGTTCCGGTGAGTTGGCTGACCAGTCAAGCACTGTGATGGCATCAAACCAGGCTTTGGTGTTTCTGGCGGCATGGGCAGGGGCCAGGTCCTGCTGGAAGATGAAATCTGCATCTCCATACAGATTCTCAGCAGAAGGAATCTCTAAAACATTCTGGGTAGATTGTTGCGTGGACCTTTGACTTAAGAAAGTAGAGTTTACCAACACCTGCACCAGACATTGCACCCCAAATCATGACTGACTGTGGATATTTCACACAGGACCTCAAGCAGTTTGGATTCTGTTCCTCACCCGTCTTCTTCCAAACCCTTGGACCTTGATTCCTGAATGAAAATCACACTTTACTTTCATCGGAAAAGAGGACCTTGAACCACTGGACAACGGTCCAGTCATTCTTCTCCTTGGTCCAGTTGAGACGCTTCCTACGTTCCTCATTCCACTCTTTCTGCATCTCTGCCAGATTCTTAAATCTTTTCTTTTTGATAATCTGCTGAAGCCCACAGTCATCTCTTTTGCTTGTGCATCTTCTCCTGCCACATTTTGTCCTTCAACTAGACTTTCCATTGATATGCTTGTTATGCAGTCTTCCCCATATTGAACCAAACGGAGACAATTGAACTGAAGTAATTTAATGACACCTGGGGAAACCTGTGCAGGTCCTTTGAGTTTAGTGTCACACTCAGTTTAAAACATTCATGCCTTGCAAAATTTGGGCTGATTTCTCCATAGTACCGGTATTCTAATTTTTTGAAATCCTGTTTTCATGGGTTTTATGAGCTGGAAGCCCAAATTATGTATGAAAAAACAAAAATTAAAACTTGAAATCATTTAAATTGTGGGCCCTGAATCTATAATCTATGAAAGTTTAACTTTTTGAATGGAATTATGGAAATTAACCAACTTTTCCATGATATTCAAATTTTTTTGTAAAGGGTCTGTATATAAATAAAGTGTCTGTTCTTCAGCCAGCAATGGATTGGCGCCCTGTCCTGGGCTTAGTTGGGATAGTGTAATGACCTGCCCTCACCCACTGAAGGGGTAAGGGAGTAACCGCGACCCTAAAAAGGATTAAGCGGTTGGGATAATGGATGGATGGATGGTGTCTATTCTTCACATTCAGAGCTTCATAACTTCTCTTAGCTCCACCCTAGGGGAGGAGTCAACCCTCTTCTTTCTACTCAACTTGTTCATTTCTGACTATTCTGAGTTGATAATTAAAGATTCTGTTTCTAATTAACCACATCTTCAGTTACTGTAAGTGTTGATGTTTATTAATGTTTGAGTCCAAAACATAGGTGTCGCTGTAATTATTTGTGAAGAGCATGTCCCCCCTCACATTTTAAAAATATTCGTTTGGACCCCCCACATTTACCATAAAAAAGTAGTTCACCCAGTGCAGTTTCTAGTGCTTCAAGAAAGAATCCATTCCACTTGATTTATAGGAGAATATTCATACCACTAAAAAAAACTCCACTCCAGGTTTTCATGGTTACCACACCGCTTTCAGCCTAAACCATGACGTGAATGGACAGTTCAGCTCAAAACTGAAGAGGTGACGTAAGTTCCACTGACCACTCATAATGTCCAGCATTTGCTAAAACCTTATTCTTTATTTACATTGCCTCAATATTAGCAGAGACCATGTTAAATTATTGCTCAACTAAACAATGAAACATTAGCAGGAAGCTACTTTACTTTAATTAACAGTAGGCTAGAATAGATTGTTATTCTTGAATGATGATTAATTGTTAGCAATCTCTGATTCCTCCACAGACACAATGGACTTTAGGAGATTCTTTACAAAGAAACAGAAAGTAAGTCAGAATTTCCCCACAGGACAGTTTTTACTATGGACAGTTGGTGCACTTAGCTGGCTAGTCAATGTTAGGTGATCATCAGCTAGGTTAGCATTAGCTATCACTTCACCCAAATTCAGTGATGACATCAAATCTAATATTGAGTTGTTTTTGACAGTTAAACCGTATTGTAATGCCAAGAATTAGGCAAAGTTCACTCTGACTTATTTCAGATGGCAGTAGAAAACTAAATGCGTAATCCACTTCAATCTCTCTTAACATGGGATCTTGATACTGAGAGTGACTCAGAGGCAGGTCAGCATGTAGGGACAGTGGAGAGAGGGCTGTTGCTGAGATGAGAGAAGAAGGCTGCTGGGCAGTTGTGAATGAAATCTAAAATGTAAACTCTAATCAGTATGTATTTATTATTCTAGTCAGTTGTGTGAACTTCATGAAAGACAATACTGATTTGCAGACATAACCTACAGCAGCTTACAATGAACTATTTTATTTTGGCCGGTATAAAAATTATAAGCGTATTTAATTTTAACTTTTATTTCTAGGATTAAAGTTGGGAAAATCAGTGTATGAGGAAGGAATATTGGTATATATGGTATATATGGTAGAAGGGAGATAGATGTTATTCCAAGTGGTTTGTGAAAGAGGGGTAAAAGTTATGAAGTGGTAAAAATTGTGGTGGCACCATGATAAGAAGGGACCTATCAGACTATTTTGTTTTAATAATTACATTTCTGACGCCTCTTGTACCAAACAAATACAACAGAACTGAGTGTCTGTGCTGCTGAAGGCGCCTCTTGTGGCGCAAATCTGAACCTACATAAAGTTCTTTTAGTGCTGCACAGCCTGAAAGAAATGACATCTGTTATTATAATAACATCTGCTATTATGTTACTAAGTATGAAACACATTTTGTATTTATTTGATGTAGATGCTCAGAATTAAATACAAAATCATGAACAGTACAGCAGTTTTCAGAGAACTGTGAACTGGAGTGTTGAATAAGTGTTGATGTTTACTGACGTTTGATTCCCAAACTGAGCACTTTCTGTCCTGATGAAGGCGCCCTCTAGTGGCACAAATCTGACATGAACCATAAAGTCCCTTTGGTGTTGCGCAGCCTGAAATAAATGATTTCTGTGAGTAAAAATGTAAAAGCTGCTATACATTTAGTGTTCAATATTAAACTGTAAGCATCATTTGCTTAAAAAAAAGCAATGTTTCTTTTACGCCGTTTTGTGTTTTATTTAGTTTCAGTATAAAACAGTAAGATTTGGGCAGATGGGAGAATACAGTGGAGATTTAAGAGGTTAAGCACTGAATATACAGAACAGCAGTGAGTCCAATATGTATCAGCTTAAGAGCTTAAGTTTGTTGGGCTCTCCAGATTGAGATTGAGCAGTCCAGCTGCTCTCCACAATGTAACATAATGACATTAAACATAAAAAATCAATTAATGACTAAAGTGTAGATGATTCTCTTAACAAACACAGAGAAGTTAAATATGATTGTTAACACGGCGCTGAGATGTTCTACACACTGGACTGTCTATTATATGAGAAATAAAAGCTGGTTGTCAGGAGTTGTTACTGAACCTTTCTGTGCATCTACTTGATGTGAGATGTCCATCTGATTTGGAGGCGGTTCCCCATAAACAACCAACTGGCTCCAGGCAGGACAGGACAGTGAGGAACCAAGTCTGTGTTCAGGGGTAGAACATTAACAAAAGAAGGTTAAACTGTTATAAGAGCTGCTCTGCACTGGAGAGAAGAAACAGTCAGAAGAGAGAAGAAAAAGAGGGACGGACTTGGAGGAAGTTCAAGAGCTCCAGTTCTGCACGGCTGACTACTGGAGAAGAAATGGCCAAAACCAACAAGGGTAAAGCTGCTTATTTTCACAACATGGACCTTCTCATGACTTTTAGTCATGCATGCTGCACATTTCCTCATCTTATCTGAGAGAGAATCACAGCCTAACGTCTCTGCCAAATCAGAGTTAAAGTTGCCTATGAGTGAGAGAAGTGTTTCCTTCTGCTTTTCTCTGCAGTTCTAGGTTTTAGGTTTTGGTGTGAAAGACAAACAGAAGCACATAAACAGCTTTGAGCAGCTGCACATGAGGAATGTGCACAGCCTGAAATCAGGTCTAGGATTAGTTTGCATGGTTTTACTTTAATCTTGTAGTGTTTTTATACATAAATCAACTCAAAGTGATGTAAATTAGCCCTTTAAATGATTACATGTTATTATTTACAACAGCACATGTTTACAATTTACTGCTGAACAGTAAACATGTAGCTTTTACACTTTTAGATGGTTTATGTCAGGCTGCACAGCAGAGATGAGCTGATTGATACTGAAAATATTGATTTTGTTTTACATGTTCTACATGTTTACATGTTTTGTTCTAGACTCTACTGGCTCTCTGTTTAAATTTTTAAATAACATTTTAATTTTTTATTTGAAATCAATCATTTTTATACATCCAAATATACTAAGCTTTTCTGTTTACCCAGAATACCTATTACAGTTTCTCGTTATTATTACAAAAATGCAAAATTAACTAGTTAATCAATTAGCAATAAGAGAATCAGTATCAGTATCAGTATTGAGATATTAGTTGGGAATGACTTGGTATCGGTTCAGAAGGAACATTTGTGGTATCCCCATTCCTACTGCACAGCACTAAAGGGACATGATGTAGGTTCAGATTTGTGCCACAAGAGTGCGGCTTCAGCAGGACAGAACTTGAGTGCTCAGTTCTATTTGTTTGAGACTCAAACATCAGTAAACATCAAAGAAGATATGACAGCTGGTTTATATGAAGCAGAATCAGTTGAGAATAGTCTGAGTTTCAGCTTTAGTATGACTTTTGTTTGTGTATTAGGAGACGGATGGAGTAGGTGTTTGGGCTGTTAGCTAAAACTTAACCTTTGTGCACTTTTCTTACCCAATTGTGAACATTTCTGTAGCTAATAAAGTAAAAAAGATGTTGACTTCCATTAGTCAATGGTACTAATGGACACTAAGATCTCAGGTTCTCAACTGCATGAGTTTCATTTAATTGATTTATTTCAGAAATATGATGACATTACAGTCCAGCCAGGTCATATGTGAGATATGTGAGCACTGATTAATTCCTCTGACATTCCTCAGTAGATAAGCCGTCTCTATTATCTTTTCTTATCTTTTAGATGATAAGGTGGAGATGACCCAGCCTGATAAGACCAGGCGCTCGCCGGTAAGATCATATCTTTATCTGATTGTGTTTAGGTCATCCTTTTCACAGCAGAAAGAAATGAACAACAGGTTTCCTGCAGCAGCTAAGTGAGTTAATTTACCACATGATGGTAGTGAAATCACGAGGCTGGACGTCCACGTGTGTGAGTTTTAATAAACCACAGATGGGATCAATGATGAACCTTCATTAGATGTTAAGGTTGAATGTAAGAGATATCATCAGTCTAACGTTGTCTAATCACATCCTTCCTGTGTCCCTACAGAAAATATGTGGAACCAATTATCCACTTAGCATTGCCTTCATCGTCGTTAACGAGTTCTGCGAGAGATTCTCCTACTATGGCATGAAAGGTAATGAAGACTATTAATGTCAGATAATATTAATAACAGCAGTGATGCCCACCACCAGCATGTTTATAATCATTCAGACTCTCTGCTTCTGTTTTATGTGATATTTTTGATTATTACACATGTAGTAAATATCCATTATTACATTTCACATCACGTCCTGCACTATTATTACTATTATCACTATTATCACCCGACTGTCTCAGTGACGTTTTTTAGTCTATTGGCTCTTTATTAGAAACATCTCTATATCTGCTATAACCTGGATTAATTATTCTCAAATGAACATGAAACCTAGCACACAGTGGATGCTGTATGAGCTACATCAGCTGCATTATTTTATTTCTATACAATTACTATATATACACTCAAAAGTTTGGGGTCACCTGTTAAATTTAAGATTTTTGTTTGAAAACACATTTCTGAAGAAAAATATGTCTGGAGATTTTGACTTAAATACAGCTGTTTAATCTGATTATAGGTTTAGCACATATTTTACACAAGGCATCATGGGACATCAGTGGATATGTCCTTTAACTAATGTTGAACAAGCATTTAGTGATTAATAGTGTTTATAGAGGTTGTTTTAAGACTAATATCTAACATTTGTTATTTTAATAATATAACATTTTAGCAAACCATGGGGTCATTAAGAGGTCAATACTGGGTATAAAAATTATTAACAGTGTTAAAGCCTTTTAAGTGAAGCTCAGTCTTATCATACTGTCATCTGTAACAGTGTACAGTCTGAGGCAAGTGTGAGAACATTTACTAGAACAACAAAACCTGGTAAAATTTTACCACACCTCCTAAAAGGTGTTTCTAAACATCGTGATGTTTCTAAACATATAATAGATAAAAAAAAGAAAAAAAAAGATGTTTCTAAACATCGTGTTTTCAGCAGCAGCACTTCTGCTTAGAATTATATATTTACAGTGGTGCTTGAAAGTTTGTGAACCCTTTAGAATTGTCTATATTTCTGCATAAATATGACCTAACACATCATCAGATTTTCACACAAGTCCTAAAAGTAGATAAAGAGAACATAGTTAAACAAATGAGACACAAATATTATACTAAATATAATAAATATTACTTATTTATTGAGAAAAATGATCCAGTATGACATTTGTGATGATGATATTTGTGAATTTCTGAGTTTGTGAGTTTTTGAGGCCATATATATATATACTGTGTATCTCTCATATCAGTCTAATGGTGTAATACCTTCACCGAGTGGACTCTCTTCTATCTCTTTGTTATATTTTCACAATATTAAGTGTCATATTGTCTTGTTTCTTGTAGCGGTGCTGACGCTTTACTTCATCAACTACCTGCACTGGACCGAAAACCTCTCCACGGCTGTGTACCATGCCTTCTCTGGCCTGTGCTACTTTACTCCCATAATAGGGGCCCTCATAGCAGACTCTTGGCTGGGGAAGTTCAGGTAAGTTATAATGGAGTTCATGGATTAAGGAATTACTTAATTCTAATGAAGATTATGGGTTGCAGTGGATCCAAGACACTTTACCTTTCGTTAACAGAACCATCATCTACCTGTCAGTTGTGTATGTCCTCGGTCATGTGATCAAGTCAGTGGGAGCCATTCCTGATGTTGGGGACAACACTCTACACATGTAAGTTCAGTTTTAGCTGCAGTACATGTCTCAGTGGTGATAGTGATGATGAGGCATTTTCCCTTGTCACAGAGCTCTGTCCATGATCGGACTGATCTTCATCGCATTTGGGACAGGAGGGATCAAACCTTGTGTTGCAGCATTTGGTGGAGACCAGTTTGAGGAGGAGCATGTGAGTGAACACACCACAGTCATGATCACATTCATAGTGAGTGACCACTGTGATATGAGTGTTTATAATCCAGCCTCAGAGATATTACCTGAAACGGACACTGTTAATTATTAAATTAAGATTAAGATTAAGATGAACCTTTTTGCCAATGTGATTTGCACAAGAGATAGGAGATATACACCATAAACCATAAACAACCTCAATAAACACTATTAATCACTAGAATAAGAGATATTAGTCCATAAACAACCTCAATAAACACTATTAATCACTAGAATATGAGATATTAGTCCATAAACAACCTAAATAAACACTATTAATCACTAGGAAATGTGATGTAAATATGAGAATTGTGTTGTATATAACTGGTTGATTATATTTTTTGTTTTGTTTTTCAGATAGATGAGAGGAGAAAGTTCTTCTCCATCTTCTACATGTCAATCAACGCTGGCAGTGTACTGTCCACTATTATCACCCCCATTCTCAGAGGTGACATGTTTGTCTGTGTTAAAAGTGTCTCACTAATATCTGCAGACTTGTTTATTTTAACCGGTCAGTGGAGTCTGAGGACTGAACTGAGTGTCTGTACACAGGTGATGTTCAGTGTTTTGGGGGTGACTGCTATGCTCTGGCTTTTGGAGTCCCGGCAGCTTTAATGGTCATTGCTCTAGGTGAGTAAACTTGTTTATTAAAGCTGTACAGCAGCACGGCTCATGTATTAATAGTTTAACACAAGTGTGTCTTTGTGCTTGGCTGCTTGTGTAATCGGCTAGTGACCCTCAGCTTTATGTTTAGACAATCTGTGAACCATAAAATCCACTCAGACCAAGAGGAGTGAGATTTAGCCTCAGTCAGCAATATGGATGGAGTGTAAGAAAGGTTTTCAGTCTGTCAAAACAAGCGCAGAGAATGAATGAGAAGGAGGACAGTTCAGATGTGTTGGTCTTACTGCAGTCAGAGCCATTATTGAAACATTTTCTAGTTAAGATTGCTGATATTTAATGCTGATATTTAGAGTTCTGGACAGCTAATATTGATAAGACTGCCTGTAGAGTGATGACACGGACACTAGGGGGAGCTCTAAAATTGTTCTACAGCAGCTACACTGATAAGACTGCCTGTAGAGTGGTGACACTGACACTAGGGGGAGTTCTAACATTGTTCTACAGCAGCTACACTGATAAGACTGTCTGTAGAGTGATGACACTGACACTAGGGGGAGCTGTAACATTGTTCTACAGCAGCTACACTGATACGGCCTATAGATGTGCCTGTAAATGTGATATTTATTGTTTTGTAGCCTCGTGACTGTTTAAAAGTAAGCATGCACACACAAAATGTGTGAAATAGCTCCTATAAAATGCTATATAGATACAGATAAATGACCACTACAGAGTATGTAAGCATAATAAAGTGACTGAATAAAGCTGATTTACAGTGCCGGTGGGGAGCTGTTGATCTCGACTGAGGATATTGTCGCACGGTGGAAGGAATACTTTGAGGATCTCCTAAATCCCTCTGTCATGTCTACCTTTGAGGAAGCAGAGACTGATGACTCAGGGGTGGACTCGGCCATTACCCAAGCCGAAGTCACTGAGGTGGTTCGCAAACTCCCCAGTGGCAAGGCAGCGGGAGTGGATGAGATTCGTCCTGAGTATCTTAAGTCTCTGGATGTTTTGGGGCTGTCTTGGTTGACACGTCTCTGCAACATCGCATGGCAGTCTGGGACAGTGCCTCTGGAGTGGCAGACTGGGGTGGTGGTCCCACTTTTC
>BRDA01009634.1:25307-40367 GCA_036984385.1 Crenuchus spilurus
CTCCACATCATTGCATTCAGTTTTTATTCACAATTTGTTTAGTGTCCCAACTTTTTTGGAATCCGGTTTGTATATGTTACTGTATGTTACTGAAGTTTACTGTATTTACAGCTGTAGAGCTGTGTATGTATCACAGAGATTAGATGTAAAAAAGAACAGACATGTTAATTTAAGTGTAGAAATGTGTGTTTATTAAACAAACACTTGATGTTAAAGACAGTGAGGAGTGTGTTGAGTTTATAGACTTTAGAGTATTTATGATCGAGTATCTGATACTACACTTGGTATCAGTGTGGAAATAAAACTTGTGGTAAGATGGTGAGCACATTTTGTTTGTGTTTAGGACACATAGAGAAGCTGATTGTGTGAGCAGTTAAAACTAATTGTAGACACTGAATGACTGAATTCAGTCTGAAGTTAACAAGCAGACAGATTTTAATCCATGTTGTGTTTTACAGGGTGGGGCGTTTGTAATAAAGCCGGATCAAATGCAGGTATCATCCACAGCTTTAATGATTCCATTGAATTGGACCTTAATGACAAGTTAGACTTTATGGCTGATGTTCCTAAAACATTATCAGAAAACCTCATCAGCTCTCGTCTGTTTTATAAGTCATATATTTTTATGATTTTTGCATCATGATGGTTATTGATGCAGGTGTTTATGTTTCCATCCCTGCTGTTAAGATGCTGAATGCTCTGCTGATTCTGGTCTTCGTCCCGATCTTCGACATGGGTGTGTACCCGCTCGTCAGCCTCTGCAGGATAAAGCTCACGTAAGTGCAGCCAGAAAACCTGAAGCACAATAAACTTTTAACAGGATTCAAAGTGCAGAACAAATGTGTAAAACCTCTCAGATTATAGTTTCTAGGTTCTTCAGCCAATCACAGCAGACCAATATCGAGCATGTCCAGAACACAGGAACAGACTGACTTTATGTGCTGCTCTATTTGACTTAAAGACCACGTCCGGGTGGTAAAATCTATTGTTTTAGTGAGTGTTCCCAACATTCAGTTCACCAACACTGCCATAAGTCCATGTTGTGTAGTTTGAGACATTTTAAACATCTTGTTTTTATTCTTTTTAATTCACTTTCAACATAATTGTAAGCTTTTATAGTCATTAAAACATACTTTGCTCTAATCTGTATTTTCCTCCACTGAATCGTCTATTAGAGTGTATGTGAGATGTCTCCAGCTCTATTGTGTCTACTCTGTTACTATAAGAGCTTTTGTCGGTCATGGCACCGCCTTAAGGCTTCTAACCCCGAAGTCACATCACTGGCATCATGAAGCTCTGAATGTGAAGAGATGCTGTACCTGTAGTCTGATTGTTAGCGGCTAGGGCTGGTTTGGGTCAGCCTCTCTGATTGGCTGTTTGTCTTTGGGGGCGGGCTCCTTCTCCCTGATTTGCAAGTTCCAGTCATTATCTGCATCACTCCCAGCTGTCATGTGACTTTTAAAAGAGTTCAGTTTTATATGGTCTGTGGAGATCTGCCTTATGCTGGTAGAGGATCATTTTCCCAGGGTTTGCCCTGTCGAAGAAGAAGAAGAAGAAGAAGAAGAAGAAGAAGAAGAAGAAAGCTAATACATAATAAAATCTTCTCATCTCATGTCTCTGTTGCTTTCATCACAGAGACTGAGATGCTCTCTTCTCTTTGTGTTAAGTGAGTGTTGACCATGGTGAGTCTGTCCTGTATCACAGCATCCCCAGTAGGTTTTATGCTTCCCTGGGAGTTAAGCTGGTTTGGCCTGTAAATCCTGTATGCCCTGGCCTGGCTCCTTACCGCCTTGGGAGCTGAGCCAGTCTGCCAGTACTGCCTGTAAGTCCACAGGCCCCTGACTGGGTTCTGCAGACTTAGGGGACTGTTCCAGTTTGGTCAGTCCTCACTCTTCAGCACATTTTTAATGGAAGTCAGTGGAAGCAGACATCTTTAAGTCATTTTGGGCCTTTTCTGTTGGCCTGGTCACAATGACCTTTATACACAATGTAAAGAGTAACAGGCATCAGTTTGGATCACACTCCTGGATAAATGGACCACTTGTTCTGCATTACAGAGTAAACTGATATATGCTTTCTAATGATACATTATTACACATAAGGAGTTTGTACCTGAGGAATGAGCTGCAGCTCCAAATAGTTGTGTTAAACTTCTCTAATCGTCTCTCTCAGGCCTCTCCGGAAGATGGCTGCAGGAATGATCCTTGCTGCACTGGCTTTCTGTGCTGCCACTTTAGTGGAAGTGAACGTCATTGTATGTAAATGTCTCGGCACTTCTCATCTCCACATCTCCACTTGTTGAAAATCTGTTAGAAGTCATAAAAATGTGTTTTCTGCTGCAGAAAACGGTTGTAGAGCCGTCTCCAGTCAAACACTGCCAGCTGCAAGTTGTGAACCTGGCTGAAGGAGACGTCTCTGTACATATCCCGGGACACAATGTCTTCCCAGAGCCCATTAAGTCATATGAGGTGAGGTGTTTATTAATTAGTTACTCTTTGTTTCCTAATTCTTCAGAGTAAAGATCTGAGGTATGTTTGTGCTCTTTAATGTAGATACAGAACCACATCAGAACATTAAAATATTATTAAAAAGTCTTTTTTTTATCATAAGGCAACATTATATATACATCAGTCATTCAGAATCCTTGACAACTATAGATTAAAAGTGCTAATCAACATAACATTTAAAAAAGAACAAACAGAAACACACACACACACACACACACACTCACACACTACCTGGCCAAACAAGGACATGAACGGATTTAACTAAGCAAATAGGTAAGAGCCTCCCATTGGATAATTACTGCATAGCTGATTATGTTTCTGTTGGCAACACGTGTGAGTTGCACAGTGAGTAGCTTCTCATTTGTTAAACAACCATGTCGACAGACATCCTGTGGTCATGGAAAAGATGTTCATGTGCTTCAGAAGATCTAAATTTTGGCATCAAGCAGAGAAAACATCGAAGGAGGTGCTGAAACTGATAGTCAGGTTAAGAACTGTACAACACATTACATTATTAAAAACTGAAAGGACAGTGGGGGGGGGGGGGCGCGTATCATCTTCCAGGAAGGGATGTGGTTGGACAGAAGACTTAAATGATCGTGATCAGTGATCACTTAAACATTTGGTGATATCAACTTGTAGAAGAACAACAGTAGAGCTCACAGATATGTTTAATAGTGAAAGTAAGAGCATTTACACACACACACTGTGAAGGGAACTGAAGGGTTTGCACAGCTGTGTAGTCTTAAACACGTATCAGTGAAGCTAACCAGAAAAAATAGCTTCAGTTTGCTAGGGAGCATAAAGTTTGCAGTCTGGAGCAATGGAAGGAGGTCATGTGATCTGATGAGTCCCGCTTTAGCCTGTTTCAAAGTGATGGGCGCATCAGGGTAAGAAGCAAGGTGGCTGAAGTGATGCACCCATCATGCCTAGTGCCTACTGTTCAAGCCTGTGGGGGCAATGCTATGATCTGGGGTTGCTGCAGTTAGTCAGGTACAGGTTCAGTAACGTTATGAGCCCAAAGAATGAGATCAGCTGACTAATTTTAATATACTGAACCACCAGGTTATTCCAGCAATGGATTTTTTCTTCCCTGATGGCACGGGCATATCCCAAGTTTCTTCCAAGGATTTTTTGGGCTCACATTGTGAAATACTGGTACAGGGAGCATAAGGCATCATTTTCACACATGAATTGTCCACCGGGGGGGCATGGTGGCTTAGTGGTTAGCACGTTCGCCTCTCAGCACTGGGGTCTTGGGTTCGATTCCCCATCTGAGCGGAGTTTCCATGTTCTCCCCGTGTCTGCGTGGGTTACCTCCGGGGTCTCCGGTTTCCTCCCACAGTCCAAAAACATGGAGGTGAATTGGGTACTCTAAAAATTTTGTCCGTCGGTGTGTCTGTGTGTGTGTGTCACCCAGCGATGGACTGGCGCCCTGCCCTGGGCTTAGTTGAATAGTGTAATGCCCTGCCCTGCGCCCAGTGAGGGGGTGGGGGACTAACCGCGACCCTAATAAGGATTAAGCGGGTGTGATAATGAATGAATGAATGAATGAATGAATTGTCCACCAGAACTGAACCCCATTGAGAATCTTTGGTATGTGCTGGAGAAGACTTTGCTCAGTGGTCCAAATGTCCCATCATCAGTACAAAATCAGTTAATGCAACTCTGGAAATAAATAAATATGACATTTCAGAAGCTTGTGGAAATGATGCCACAGTGAATGTGTGCCCTAATCAAAGCTAAAGGTGGTCCAATGAATATATAAATGAAGTTAATACAATATAAAAATTGTATTAAAATGTCTATATCTTCAGGATCCTTCAGAATACAGAAGTCTTCCTCTTGATGACAAGTACCAGCTCATCACGGTCGACGTCGTTCACAATGACAGGAATCACACCTGTCAGCTTAACTTCACTGAGCGCACTGCTTACAGTTTGATCCTCCACAGTGATATTACCTGCAAACTGGTGAGTTCAGAACCAACCAGCTGCTTAATGACAGACTTTTAGTGGCCGTGCAGGTCAGTTGACACATCACCTGAGTTTGGATGCTTTGTAATCTTGACTGTATTACTGTCATTCAATCACAGGTCAAAGACAACATCACCAAATCTGATAAAGGAGAGGCCTTCCTGAGGTGAGACTGAAGGGTTACAGTCACTGTTTAGCTTCACTGCTGTCACCTGTGGACCGCTGGACCTTACAAATGTGTAACTGATCTTAACTTTTTGGGTTTGTTTATTCTTCCAGATTCATAAACACCCGCTCAGACGACATCAACATCACTGTGGGGGGTGGAGAGTTCCACGCGCCCAGTGATTATGGGGTTACTCCGAGTTTAGGCGTTGAAAGAAAAGAGTAAGTACTAACACTCCATTCCCTACTGTTTACCTACTGTACCAACACACCAGGTTTACAATATCTGTCCAAAAGTTTGTGGACACCCCTTTTAATGAATGCATTAAGATGACACAGATGTACACACAGCTTGTCTGGTCCCTGTAGAGAAGTACTGTCAATAGAATAAGACTAAACCTGTTGGCACCATGTCTAATGCCAGGTGTGCCACCCAGCATTGAAATGGTTCTCTGCTCCATCCTTTTGGGATGAGTAGGAGGAGTTGGGGTGGTGACTATCCAACATCCTGATACTCTTGGCAACTGTGCTCCACTTTATGAATGAGATGAAGACCTCAGACTTTGGCTGCTGGTGTAAATGATGCTGCGCTTCTTCTCTGCAGATATTTGGCTGTTGAGTGCATATCAGGGACTTTAAAGGACTGTCGTATTGATCTAGGACTTCTCGACTTTGGCGCCTACTACACATTCATCCTCAGAGGGGTAAACAGTCTAATCCTGGTTAATATTTCACTGCAGAACTCAGGCTAATATTTATATCACTGTGTCTCAGGGAGGAAGGTGTGCTGATCATCTTTCAAAACAACATCTTATGAAGTGTTTATAAGCTAGAAATGAAGCTAAACTCACAATTTGGCATGTTAGGAGAAATTATATAATGAACATAATAGGACATCAAAGATGCTCAAAGCACATATCCACCATATTCATACATCACATGATGTGGAACATGTACTAAACTTTGTGTGGAGAGTAAACAGCTGTACTAAAGTCTGTAAACTCACTGTCAGTAACTTGGAGACACTAAAACTGAGCTTAAAAGGCCTACTTAACCCTTCTGCCATGACACACTGCACATAAAGCATCTTTTGAAGTGTTTATCAGAGTCTCCAAAGTGACGGAAATAAAACATTTCTTGTAAATCAAGTGTTATGATGAATAATCAGTTTAACGCTTCCCTGCACCTTTGTTAGTTCAGTGGACAGTTATTATAAGTTATTTTCTAAATGCAATACCTTTAATAGTTGCATGACCTGTAGTTTGTCACCTGGTGGCCAGTAATCGCAACTGCAACAAAACAGATGATAAACAAAAACAGGTGACAGTCAGGCACTTCACCTAGCTCTGCAAAATAATTCTACATAACATTTTTTCAAAATAAAACTTAAACAAAAACATCATCTAAGACATTTTCATTTTACAGATGTCATAAAAATCATTTTTGTTAAATTATTTGTATTTGAAGACCAAAAATACATGCTGCAAACATCTGCATAACAAACAATACATTTTATCTGAATTAATAATGTATTTTAATTCATGCATGAAAGGGTTAATAGTGTATACAGTTATAAAGGACGGGAATCAGCTTAAATGTTATAAATTTGATTTGCTATAAATGTCTTTATGTTGGATGATAAGAACCAGGAGTCACCATGTTTACTGCAAATATAAACATTGTATACTATCAAAATGTTTATACATGTAATGCTGATGAGTAAAAGTTATACAAATGACCCTGAACTCTATAAGAAATCTCCAGCGCCTCACATTAAGCTGCTTTACAGTGAGTTAATACTATGTCAGTCAATGATGGACAGTTTCTCCTGATCTGTGAGTCTGAAACACCAGACAGACAAGTCTGAATATTTTCATCTGAAAAAGTCTGAACTGATGTGAAGGTGAGTGATCCACCACTGGCCTGATCTTTTTGTACAGGACTCAGAAAGTCTACAATGGGAGCAGATGGTGGATGTGCAGCCCAATAATGTCCACATTGCCTGGCAGATCCCTCAGTATGTCCTCATCACTGCAGGAGAGGTCATGTTCTCCATCACTGGTTTGGAATTTTCATACTCGCAGGTGAGTTAACCTGGAGTTTATAATCCCACATGTGTGTAGTACTGTAGACTAATGATGGATGGATGGACAGAGATCGATGGATGGATTGATTTTTTTCTGAATCTCATTCCACAAACATATTTTGTGAAGACTTTGATATTCTTTAAATACAATAGGGCACCCACTCACACCTGATTGTCATCCCAATTCATTAAACACATCTGAAGTATATTTTTGTTCATTTCTTTGTGTTTTCTTCCTCTGTATTTAGGATGTCTATGTAATGATGTTTTAGTGTTTATTTATGCAGAAGTGTATAAGATATAAAAGTCAGAGGAGACATTAGTTTGCTAGAATGTGAGATGACTTAAGTCCTGTGTGTTCAGTCACTAATGCCAGTGCCCTTACTGTTAGGCTCCAGCCAGCATGAAGTCTGTGCTGCAGGCAGGATGGCTGCTGACGGTGGCTTTTGGAAATGTCATTGTGCTGATTGTGGCAGAGGGAGCTGGGCTGGAACAGGTAAGTAATGGAGCAGATCTGTTGTCTGTATGACATCTAGTTTAAAACCTGATGTATAACAGCACAGTGTCTACCAGAGTCGACCAAACCACAAACGGTAAAATAAGTCAGTGAGGGCAGTCTAGGTCTGAAAACATGAATTCAGTCATTCAGAATTGTCTCATCTTATTGTAAAAAAAAGTGGCTCATTATAATTAACTCCGCCCCATTTGAATAGCTCCACTTACACCTTAAGAACTCAGCTTCTCCTTTTGTTTGTGAGTCAGAGAGAGAACAGAACATTTACATGTGTGTTAACCACTTTTACAAACTGGGTCAGAACATCTGAAGACTGTAAAAACAAACTTTTCCTAAAAGAGGGATTAATATTGACTGTCAGTGGTAATGCAGATGAGGGGAATGTGAGTATTTCTGCTGATTTCTGCACCAAACTGAAGTTACATTCTTATTCTAATGTCTTGTTCCACCTTAAATGCTGCAGCAGTTACATTCATTTGCTAAGATGTGCAGAAGTTGGTAGTTGGAAAGTCAAACATCCATCTTTAATAAGGCTGCTGTACACATGAGAAAGTGAGGATAGTAACCTCATAAGTGATAACAGGTTAAGGAAGGACCTTAATGTAAATGATGTAAATTATGTCCCATTTGTCATCTACAGTGGACAGAGTTCCTGCTCTTTGCTGCTATGCTGGTTGCAGTCAGCATCATCTTCTCCATCATGGCCTACTTCTACACGTACGTGGATCCCGACAACCTCGATAAGCTCTTTAAAGACGAGGCAAACGAAGGAAACATGGATGACTTAAAGAAGAATAACAAGGAAAAGGAGAGTATGAACATGACCGATGTCCCAAAGGCCACCAAGATTTAGCTCAACCTTCTCAATCCTTCTGATGCTGCCCATTCAAGATGCACTATATGTCCAAAAGTTTGTGGACATCTTTTAATGATGCATTCAGTCACAGATGCACACACAGCTTGTCTAGTCCCTGTAGAGAAGTACTGCTAATAGATTAGGACTAAACATCAACCTGTTGGCACCATGTCTAATGCCAGGTGTGAGCTAGAGGGGTATAACACCCCCCAGCATTGAACTGTTCTCTGCTCCATCCAATATTTTGGGATGAGGTACATCCCAAAACATTTGGTGGCTGAATGCAATGAAATCCTCACAGCAAAGCTCCAGAATTTATTAGAAAGGCTTCTTACTCAGCAGAGACTCTTACAAAAACAGAGAATCTCTTTCATTTCCTTCACTTCAGAAGAAACAGTGACTCAGCAGGTGTCCCCACACTTTTGTCCATATAGTGTATTTATATGCACCAAATCAGAGCAAAGCTAATCGTTTGGTAGGACACAGTGATGACCGGACGTTCCTCAGTATTCTGTCTCGTCTTTCGTTTGATCCTCAGTCGATCTCTGTAAAGCAAACTCAGGGATCATATTACAGCAGAAGTAACATAATAAAGGTAATAATTATTAAAGACATTTTATAAACAAAGTGTTGTAGATGATTAAATCCTTTACATCATTTGATGGATGTATTTATCTCTGAATGTGTTTAGAAGTGCATGTAGACATAACCGTGTGATCAGAGATGAGCTGTGTGTGGACAGAGTGATGGCAGGACTGTACACGTCTGGGACAAATCAGCTTTCAGTATACAGGGACTCATTAACATATCAATTAATGTTAGACTTTGCTGCTTTCTGTCAGTGTTAAAATGTGTGAATAAAATGTAGCTGTTTCCTCTGATTTTGTTTGTTTTATACATTTTTTTCACCTAATTTGCAAAATTATTATAATGTACATTAGCATAAACTTATGCTTACAAATTACATATTTAATTACATTTTTAACAATTACATTACAATTACACAAGGACGTCTCTACATTAGGGGCAGGTGAGGCCCGGCCCCACCAGATGTCACTGTGGAGCAGTGTGTGACATAATTTTGTTTACATTTATTTTATTTCAATATTATTTTCTAACATTGATGTGTACTTGATGTATGAAAATGGCAGCAGTTCCCAATACATTAAAAATATTTCTGTACGTGATGGGTCAGTATTGTCAGCAGTCTTCATTTAGTTAGTGAGCATGGGGCAGGCCTGTCAGCATCTGTTTAAGCAACATGCTTTCAATAATGAGCTTCTGGGCACACTAATGCTGTCCCCGTGATGGGAGCAGCCAATAAAAAACAAAAGATTTGCATAGGCGAGCTTATTTGAATATCGTTTACGGTATCAGCGTTGCTATGCAGCTCATCACTCAAAAACATCACAGTAACTGTTAGCCGCTGCTAGCGATGTAATATAATGAATCACGTGGACAAGTAAACAGATAATGTACAGACAGTCATCTTACCTCAGTAAAAGCGTTATTTCATTTTTAGTCATGACTGGAAGGGATTGCATGTAAGTTCCTCTGGACACAATAACCAAAGTAAAGGCAACAGAATACCACCGGTAAGTAAGTCTCTCGGGGGGAGTGCTGAATTCAAGTGGGTTTGTGTGTAGTTTCACTGATGAGTGGGATGCTGCCCACAGAATTTATTGTGCCCACTTGGCTTTCTATTCTAGAGACGCCAGTGCATTTACACTACACTGCACACCTTTTCTGAGTGTTTTTGGGTTAAAAATTACTAATCTGTTTCATCTGTTTGAAATTATAATAAAATTTCATCTTCTATGTACCGTAAAAGCAGGAATATTATATGAATTAAACATTTACAACCAGCTGTGGGCCAATAAATGATATTGATAAAATGGTATTACTGTGATCATTTTAATAAGTGATATTAAGCAAATAATTGTTCATTTGCTTTCATGTTTAAGGCATTGTCTTTAACTATTGACTCTGTAAATATAAGACTATCACCATTTAACTACAGATGTGGATCATTCTCAGTGACCCTGATGGAGTGATGGTGTTTTAGTGTGTGTCACTACTGCAGTGAAAATAGTGCAGCCAACAGTGTCAGGACTGAGCTGCTGTCTCTGACTTTACATCTACAAGACCAACACAGTAAGTGTGTCTGGACAGTGAGTGAACACAACAGCTCACACACTAACACACCACAACCACATCAGTGTCACTGAGATTGACCCACCTGCTCTGTGCATGAAGAACACTGAAGTACACACAGAAACAGGTGGACTGCAGTCTGTAATTGTACTACACAGTGCTCAGTGGAGCTAAAACGAGGCAATAAGAGGATTCTGTGTGTACCTAATGAAATGGCCGGTGACTTTATAAGGAGTCACAGCATGTTTATAAACAGCTAATACAGAATTAAAGATGATTGATTCACTTTGAGCTGAGCTCCTTTTGTCTGTCCAACATCAGCCGCGTGACCAGCGTGATGACGTCAGGATGTAACAGACAGTCCAGTAGGTCATTGGTGGATACACGACCAGGCTCGTTACCATCTCTTCTGTCTCTTTCTCGTCTCCCTGATGTCTCTTCTTTCTGCTGTGTGTGTGTTGGGCTGTTTTCAGAAGTAAACAGGGCTTTGTCTTCGGCCTCTTTGTGGCTGGAGAGTTTTTGTTTTGGAGGCTGGTCAGCGTCACACGTGACTGGAATGAGGTGAGGCCCAAAGGGAATTGAGAAGTGAGAGACAGAGCCAGTGTTCGTGGTCTTCAGATGACCTGTGAAGTCCCGTTTTAAAGCAGGAGAGCTGGACTGGCCTGCAAATTGTGGCCGGTCTTCTGTTCGGCTCATGCAAGCCTTCACCGCCAGATTCAAGTAGTGCATGTTGTCATCATGTGAAGAGATTCCTTCCTTTAAAACAAAAACACAGTGTTCAGCGAGAACGGCAACAGTTATACTCGTTACTACATCACTTCAGTCTGACCTCAGTCCACCTTAAACCAGGATTATTTCATCCTGGAGATTTCAGGTCTGTGGTTCAGTGTGAGGCACTGCTGTCATGCACTGCATTCTTAATCTTAAGGCTATTGTCCAGACCTGGCACTGAGTCAACAAGCAAATTCCTCTTCTTCAGCCATGTGAACAGACAGAGCAGTGCTGCACCCGCCTCTGCTCTAAGCTCCGCCGTCAACTCTTTTTTGTTAATTTCTGACTGTTTTGAGCTGATTCTGCTTCTAATAAACTGTCGTCAGTTACAATAAGTGCTGATTTGTACTGATACGCAGTTTCTGTCCTACTGAAGGTGCCCTCTTGTGCCACAAAGTCCCTCTGGTGCTGTGCAGCCTAAAATAAATTATTTCTGAGCCTAAACATTTAAAATCTACATGTTTAGTGTTCAGCATTATTTTACTAATCAAACACACGTTCTGATCATTTGAAGGACTATATTTACTATTTATTTTAATACACTAGTGCACGTTGGTAATAAAAGCACTAAGATTTGGGCAGATTTAGGAGACAGTGGAGGTTTATCTGTTAAGTGTCCTCATATTGTGGTAAATATCATCTGACTTTTCATAAACAAGGTGTCAATATTAAATATAATGCAAACATAAGATTAGATAAGGATGCCATGTCACATGATGCTGATGCGAGTACCTCAGTAGGGTTCAGCCAATTATCTTTGTTGTCCAGACTTGGCGTGGTCTTCAGGGCACAGACGATGGTCTTGGTGAGAGCCTCTCCTACTCTGGCCTCATCATCCAGCTCCTGCATTTCAACAAGAATGACGGGATTCTGGAAAGTTACTCAGTCTATTAGTCGAAAACAAAACACTGAAAGAAGTTACTGAGGCAGGTTTACAAACAAAGGTTGCCAGATCTGTTATCATCCTGCAGAGTATATCTAATATCCATATGTATCTGCTCTCCCAGGCACTGATTAACATGAGGAACTCTTTCTTTTCCCAAAAACAACAGAATGATGTGAGTAAACAGGTAAAAACTTTAGATGATATATTTTAGATTATTAATGAGGAATCTGGTTTAACTACCATTTTCAACAGTTTTGAGAGGTTTTTGTAGCATCATAAGATCACAGAAGTGTATGAGTGTGGACTCTCTGACATTATTGGTTATTCTATATGTTTGAGAGTCTGAGCTCCCCGAACCTTACAGGAAACGTCTGTGCCAGGTGGCATCAGAGGACATGTAGCACTTGCATGCATTATTCAGCTGCTGCTTCAGCAAATTCATGAAATCTCCTCTGAGCATCGAACACAAATCACAGGAGAGTCTTTAATCACACGTTTTCACTGGAGTTTACTTTAAATCAGAACACACACTCATCACAACAGCGGAGGCGGTGCCATCACATCCATCACAGCGCTGCTGCAGGTGATGAATCATAACTGATTAAAGATTTACAGGCTGTGATACATCAACACGCTCCCAGCCTACAAACCGGACTGCCTTTTCACACTTTCTGACCCATTCATGTTCATAAATGACCACTATTCAGTAAATCTGCCAGTGTTAAATCAACACTATTAAGAGTTAAATTAACACTGAGAGTGTTACATTTTGACACCCTCAGTGTTAATTTAACTCTAATAGTGTTGATTTAACACTGGTAGATTTACTGTGTACCTGCACTATATGTCCATAATAAGTTTGCAGACAGCCCTTCTATTGAGTGCATTCAGCTGACACATAGTCCCTGTAGAGAGGTACGGCCAATAAAATAGGACTAAACATCAACCTTTTGGCACCATGTCTAATGCCAGGTGTGGGCTAGAGGGATATAAACCACCCCAGTATTATAGGACTGTGTTCTCTGCTCCATCCAGTACTTTTGAGAGTGGTGGTGGTGAACCTCCTGACCTCACCAAAGCTCTTGCTGCTGATTTCAGAAGAATGAATGAGCAGGTGTCCCAATACTTTTGTCCATGTAGTGTATCCTTAGGGTGAACATGCCCGTGTGCTGAAGTGACACATCCTAATCAATAACACACACAATGTCAACATGTGACAAGAACAAGTGAACAAGCAGCAGCTTTTTAAGACAAAGCCATTCAGAGTGCTGTGGTATGAAATGATGCTCTGCAGAGCAGCTTATCGATTTCTGCACAATAGTCCTGATAAGACTGTGTTTGTGATGTCTGCAGTGTAAATATGTATAGTCATTTTATCCCACATCCAAAATCAACAATACGTTTTTATAAGCAGAGCTCTGCCAAATCATGTCTCACACTGTCAAATGAGCCTTTTCCTGTCAAACAGACCGTTTAGGCCCAGTCATTATGAAATGTACACACAATGTAAACAGCAATAAGCATTTTCACATTCTGTCAGATCCTGAACAATAACAGATGTACTGTACATATCTGTCAGTAATGTATTTAAAATACATCACACAAGTGTCTGAGACGGCACGCAAAGCATTCATTCAACACTTCTGTGTCTGATCACCATCACCGTCACCCGCTTAGTGTCTCTACAATCATTTATAAGGTTTAAAACCTCATGTGTGCCTCTTTAACCTGATTATGTGGACACAGCTGCTCACCATCTCCATCCAAGAGTTCACACTGACTGTCACTGGGTCGACTGACTCCACATAGTGCCACCAGTGTCTCGGCACGAACAGCACCTGATCACAAAGACAAAAGTAAACAATACAGACATCATGAAAATGATACCCACATTACAGCCATCAGAAACAGGACGTGTACCAGAGTAAAAGATAAAAACAAACTCACACGAGCTTGTGTGGAGTCTGCATAAACACAAAGACCCAGCACAGTAACCTGACTTCATACAGAGAGCAGGTCATCACTGCAGTCACCACTAGGGGTCAGCAGAGTCACACAGTCTTATTGTGGTCATGCAGAAGCTCATCATCCTTTATCCTGATCATGTCCTTTATCTTCACTGTAGACACGGCTTAAATGATCACTGGAGAGTGGTCATGTTCATCCATTCATTCATTCATTTGTTCACAGAGATCACTGAGGTCACTTTGTCATCACATGAATGTAAACATACTCACGGTTTAGGTACACATCCCCTTATCAGGACCAGCAAACTGAGCTGCTGTCTCTGACTTTACATCTACAAGAGCAACACTGTAAGTGTGTCTAATAAAGGACAGTGAGTGGACACAATGTTTAACATCAGCACACACTAACACACCACCACCACATCAGTGTCACTGAGAATGAACCTGCTCTGTGGGCGGTCCTGACTAAACAGAGTGTATAATGATTTTCAGAGCAGACTTGTAACAAAGCCTTAAAGCTGTGTGAGAGATGAGCCGGAGGGGGGTTTGATCAAACCTGGCAGGCTTCTGAGGGTGAACATCATCACTTTAAAACAGTCTGAAAACAGTCGTTCTGCTAAAAGAACTCGGTGCCCATCTGAAATGAATGACATACTGTTGATCATTTTTCAGTGTAATTGACACTGACTAACTGCTGCCATCTTTAGTCCTGTCACAATATTCTTAAGTAAGCTGTTGGCAGGAAGGGTCTCTGTTACACAGCCTGCTGGTTTCACATTAGCAGAACAAAGTGTTCTTTAAAAGAGGTTCTCATTAGCAGCATTCATTTAACTTTTCTGTCTTTCTCTTATTAACGTAATAGTTTAGCAAAAAACGTCAAAGTTAAACAATTTTACACACACACACACACACACACACACACATAAATATTGTGTATCTCTCAGAGCTACAGCTGCCACATTCCTAATATCAACACTCCTGAACCAGAGACAACATCAGAAGTGTCTTACCTGGACTAAGCAGAACCAGAACTGGACTGTTACTCAGTACAAAGTCCTCTTTTTACATTTCATTTGTAAATCAGCTCCTAGAGTCTGAGAGACACATAATCCAAGCTGTCTGAAGTCCAGTGTGCAGTTTCTGCAGTCTGTGATGGTTTGAGCTGCTGCTGTTGGTCC
>BRDA01009635.1:0-10538 GCA_036984385.1 Crenuchus spilurus
GTGAAAATCAACGTTAATATTTGGTACAGTAGCCTTTACAGAGGTCATATGTTTCCTGTAGTTTTTCACCAGGTTTGCACACACTGCAGCAAGGATTGTGGCCGATTCCTTCACACAGATCTTCTCCAGATCAGCCAGGTTTCTGGGCTGTCCCTGAGAAACAGAGTTTGAGCTCCTTCCAAAGATTTTCTATAGGGTTTAGGTCTGGAGACTGGCTAGGCCACTCCAGAACATTGATATGCTTCTTACAGAGCCACTCCTTGGTTATCCTGGCTGTGTGCTTTGGGTCATTGTCACTTTGGAACACCCAGCCACGACCCATCTTCAATGCTCTTACTGAGGGAAGGAGGTTGTTCTCCAAAATCTTGCAATACATGGCCCCGGTCATCCTCTTCTTAATACAGTGCAGTTGTCCTGTCCCATGTGCAGAAAAATACCCCCAAAACATGATGCTTCCACCCCCATGCTTCACAGTAGGGATGGTATTTTTGGGATGGTACTCATCATTCTTTGTCCTCCCAACAGGGCAAGTGGAATTAAGACCAAAAAGTTCTATTTTGGTCTCATCTCACCACAGCATTTTCTCCCATGACTCCTCTAGATGATCTAAATGGTCATGGGCAAACTTAAGATGGGCCTGGACATGTGCTGATTTAAGCAGGGGAACCTTCCTTGCCATGAATGACTTTAAACCATGACATCTTGGTGTATTAGCCACAGTAACCTTGGAAACAGTGGTGCCAGCTCTCTTCAGGTCATTGACCAGCTCCTCCCATGTAGTTCTGAGCTGATTCCTCACCTTTCTTAGGATCATTAATACACCATGAGGTGAGATCTTGCATGGAGCCCCAGTCAGAGGGAGATTGACAGTCATGTTTAGCTTCTTCCATCTTCTAATAATTGCTCCAACAGTTGATCTTTTTTCACAAAGCTGCTTGGCAAATGCCCCGTAGCCCTTTTCAGCCTTGTGGAAATTTACAATCTTGTCTCTGATGTCTTTGGACAGCTCTTTGGTCTTAGCCATGTTAGTAGTTTGAGTCTTACTGATTGTGTGGGGTGGGCAGGTGTCTTTATGCAGCTATCGACCTCAAATAGGTGTTTCTAATTTACAAACCGGATTCCAAAAAAGTTGGGACAATAAAATTGTGAATAAAAACTGAATGCAATGATGTGGAGATGGCAAATGTCAATACTTTATTCATAATAGAGCATAGATGACAGATCAAAAGTTTAATCTGAGTAAATGTAACATTTTAAGGAGAAATATGTTGATTCAAAATTTCAGTGTCAACAAATCCCAAAAAAGTTGGGACAAGTAGCAATAAGTGGCTGGAAAAAGGAAATTGAGCATTTAACAAACAGCTGGAAGACCAATTAACACTAATTAGGTCAATTGACATCATGCTTGGGTATAAAAAGAGCTTCTCAGAGGTCAGTGTCTCTCTGAAGCCAAGATGGTAAGAGGATCACCAATTCCACCATTGTTGTGCAGAAAGATAGTGCAGCAATACAAGAATGGTGCTACCCAGCATAAAATAGCAAAGACTTAAGTTATCATCATCAACCGTGCATAACCATCAAAAGATTCAGAGAATCTGGAACAATCGCTGTGCGTAAGGGTCAAGGCCGTAAAACTCTACTGGATGCTGGTGATCTCCGGGCCCTTACACGTCACTGCACCTCAAACAGGAATGCCACTGAAATAACAGAATGGGCTCAGGAATACATCCAGAAAGCATTGTCAGTGAACACAATCCACCGTGCCATCTGCCGTAACCGTTGCCAGCTGAAACTCTACAGTGCAAAGAGGAAGCCATTTCTAAGCAAGCTCCACAAGCTCAGACATTTGCACTGGGCCAGGGGTCTTTTAAAATGGAGGGTGGCAAAATGGAAGACTGTTCTGTGGTCAGATGAGTCACGATTTGAAGTTCTTTATGGAACACTGGGACACCATGTCATCCGGCCTAGAGAGGACAAGGATAACCCAAGTTGTTATCAACGCTCTGTTCAGAAGCCTGCATCACTGATGGTATGGATTTGCATGAGTGCTTGTGGCATGGGCAGCTTGCATGTCTGGAAAGGCACCATTAATGCAGAGAACTATGTTCAGGTTCTAGAACAACATATGCTCCCTTCCAGACGTCATCTCTTTCAGGGAAGACCCTGCATTTTTCAACAAGATAATGCCAGACCACATTCTGAAGCAATCACAACATCATGGCTACGTAGGAGAAGGATCCGGGTACTGAAATGGCCAGCCTGCAGTCCAGATCTTTCACCTATACAGAACAGAGCGACAAAGAAGGCCCAAGACGATCAAACAGTTAGAGGCCTGTATTAGACATGAATGGGAGAGCATTCCTATTTCTAAACTTGAGAAACTGGTCTCCTCTGTCCTCAGACGTCTGTTGAGTGTTGTAAGAAGAAGGGGGGGGATGTCACACAGTGGTAAAAATGGCCTTGTCCCAACTTTTTTGGGATTTGTTGACGCCATGAAATTTTGAAACATATTTTTCCCTTAAAATAATACATTCTCTCAGTTTAAACTTTTGATCTGTCATCTATGTTCTATTACAAATAAAATATTGACATTTGCCATCTCCACATAATTGCATTCAGTTTTTATTCACAATATGTTTAGTGTCCCAACTTTTTTGGAATCCAGTTTGTAGAACAATAAGTGGAGTGGAGGTAGAATATTTAGAGGCAGACTAACAGGTCTTTGAGGGCCAGAATGTTTGCTGATTGGCAGGTGTTCAAATACTTATTTGCAGCAGTAACACAAAAAAATTTATAAAAAAATCAAACATTGTGATTTGCGGATTTTGTCTTTTATATTATGTCTCTCACAGTGGACATGGACCTAAGATGAACATTTCAGACCCCTCCATGATTTCTAAGTGGGAGAACTTGCAAATTTGCAAGGTGTTCAAATACTTATTTTCCTCACTGTATATATTCATGGTTTTCATGTGACATCACAACCTTTCGTGTTTTTTAAGTATCCGTCATCTTGTCGGTCAAGACAAAGAGAGCGACAGTCGTTACAGATGTTAGTTCATTAGTTTGACAGAATATAGTTCTTTAATAACATGGAAAGCGAGAAGAAGAGGTTGAAAGTCCAGAGGTACCTTGATGGTCTCGATGTGGCATCGAAGTCGAGATATTTAGAGAAAATTGGTCTCATAAATGACGAGTTGCCCAAGCATCATTGGAAAAAGAGATGTACTCGAGTGGCCAAACATTGCATATCCGGACATCGTCGACTACCTTGTAAATAGTGTGAGTGCCTACACTATGAAAGATTTAAAAGCTTACACGTCTCTGGATGCCTACAATCAATTTGTTTGTGTATGGGTGAAGGACGTTAGTAGCATAACCTTTGTGGACAAG
Source organism: Crenuchus spilurus (assembly GCA_036984385.1). NCBI lineage: Eukaryota > Metazoa > Chordata > Actinopteri > Characiformes > Crenuchidae > Crenuchus > Crenuchus spilurus. The sequence goes on from BRDA01009635.1 coordinate 3,394, forward strand.
TGCCTGTTGACTGCAAGGGTAAGCTAACGATTTACTGATTATTATGATTATAGATCTGTATAAATTACAGTGGTAAACCCATTTTTAACTGATGTTTAGACTTTAAATAGTCTATTACATGCCGAATTGTATTAACTTATTGACTTAAAAGTCCAAATAAAGCTGTTATTAGTTAGGCCATATGCTTGAAAATAAGCTTATTTAAAAAATGGAAAAAGGAAACATTAATAAAGATAAATCTATAAACAGCAACAATTATGAAAATATTTGGCCTACCTGACAAGAAATGATCTGAGCACACTTTAGTATATTTAGAAGGCTGTTCTTTTTCGACCAATATTTTCCAGCTATTTAGTGCGACGCTTTTTGCTGAGTTTTCTTGTTTGGTCTCCCTGTGTTAAACGCACAGTTGGAATGGTGTACCAGCTTCGTTTGAAGTCCTTAACAGATCTATTTTTACAGCCATGAACCCAACATACATGAACCATTGTCAGGCTTGCAAGTAAATAAAATAAACTTTCAAACACTTTGTCACACTCCGTTGTTTACCTTGTTTGACACACAAGATGGTGGACGCAAGTGAAAATGCTAGCATCGGCTAAAAGACGGGAACTACTACACTGACAGCAGAACAAACGAAATGGACGGCAAGACCCGAGGGTTGCCAGATCGTTACATTTATATCTGTAATATGTGTTTCATATCCACAAAAATACAAACAGCCGATGTTCTGCACATCAACACATTACAGTATTTATTCCAACGCGGCCTTAAAATTAAATATTATAAAAAGGATATTTAAATTGTTTTGCATGTCTGTTTTATTTGTTTAATGCACTTTTCTGACTATATTTAGCATATCTCTACCAGTTTAGCTACCTAGAATGCACATTAATTAAATTTCCCTCCCAAAATTTGGGTACAGCAAAGTCTTAGCAATTAGCAGTTTTGTCCACCTGTCAACACGCGTTTCTCTGGCCAATTTCAAACAGCCCGACCAATTTAGCATGAAACCACTTAATCTGGCAACATTGCAAGCACTGGATGCCGTAAAAATCTCCCTGTGTAGTTGGTTAATGTAAGGCTTATTTGTCTAAACAACATAACTTAGCTGACTGTTAGAGGTCACTCAGAATTAACTAGTATTTTCACCGCTATTTAGTAAACTAAATCATCTCTCCCTATATAGTACAATACTAATGAGGGGGTAGGGAGCGATTTCGATCCCAAACGCCAGCCAAACACCACAGTTAAAAGTAACTTCCGGGTTACACAAACGCACCAATTAAAAAAACAATCAATCTCCATTCCGTTTTATATACTTCACATTTTATTTAGAACATTAAATCAAAAGCACAAAATGCAAGCCAATGTTTGTTTTTTTGTGGTATTATTTTGAAAAACGAAAGATAAAATAATTAACAGGTTTTTTTTCATATTCTGGTTTTTGATTCTGAATCGAATATCAATTGAACGAATGACATACGAACTTTCGTTCTTTGCAGTTCAGTACAAAACAGTTTTCAATCGGAAGTCAAAGATGTTCAGGGCACGCAGGCGGATGACGAGCTGTGCCTGGGTCTTTTGTCTGTGCGAAATAATATGAACAGTATTTAACAATTACTGTATGTTATTAAAATTAAATAGGTTTAAGGGTTTAAAACATTTTTACTATCAATTTTTTTTCAAAAAGAAGGAGTACAGCGCACGAGATTGGACTTGACTCTGTGGATAACGTGAGAAAGAATAGATGCAGGTGTTGTACTGCATACTGGACCATTGCACGCTGTACAGTAAAAACTCTCCTCCCATTTCACTTCAGCATCCGACTGCTGCCAAGAAATTCAGCAACTGGCTTTTGAATGGGAGTCCATGATTCGTTCTTTACAGTTCAGCACAAAATAATTTTCACTCAAGCAGCAGCAAGTCTCCAAATGTTCACGGCCGGCGCACGCATACGAGGATCACAGTTCTGCATAAAATAATATTAACCTTATTTAACATAATTACTGTATGTACGTTATTAAAATTAAATAGGTTTAAGAGTTTAAAACATTTTTACTATAAATTTTTTTTTCAAAAAGTATGCAAGAAGGAGTACAGCACACGAGATTGGACTTGATTCACTGAAAACGTGAGAAAGAATGAGATGCAGGTGTTGTGCTGCCCATACTGGACCTTTGCGCCAATGCGCAAACTAGCAGCAGCCACTCGTATCTTGAAATTTTACTCGGATCTCGAAGAAAAATATGGACGGAGTCACAGTTCATATCTTAATTTTTTTTTATGTTGCTCTGCTCATATCCCAAGGTACAACTGTATTAATATTTTCTAATCATATGTTCAATCAACATATCAAAATGTGTTCATTACATAAATAAAAACTTTTTTTCTCTTTAGCAATTCATATATTTAATAAACAATGTACTATATTTGTTCATACAAAGTGTAGAGGTAAAAAAAACTGAATATACAGTGTTATCTTCATTATAGATGTCAAAAAGTATTTGCAGCTCCCAGTGTTTTCTTTCACGTGGAAATCGTGTCCAAATGGCTATTTTAGTGTGAAAGGTTGTGACCCCTGTCTTATATCTTTATGATGGATTTAAACCGTACACCACTAGTTGTAATGCAATGTTTTCATAGAGCTATTTATTACAGTCAAACAGCATAAAACTGAAATTCTGAATTGTGGGGCCATTACATAGACTTACTCAAACCTTTAACCTCAAATCATGTCTGTATCTTAAAATTTCAGGATTTACGTTGCAGGGAGCAGCTTTGTAGTCCTGCAATGAAGACAGGTCACAACAAGCTGAGTGTTTAAACAGGTTTTGGTCTCCACAACATGACATAAAACTGGTACATACACACAAAAAAACTGTGTAGTACTATATTAGTGAGTACATTCACAAAGCTGTAATGTAAGTGACTGTACCTCGTTACAGGTCTGTATCGTTGCTAACGCGCTAATGTCCTTCCGCTCGTAATTCGGTGCGTCGTTAAACTCTCTCCGGGTACAGGAGGGACTCCCTCTCGGAGACTTAGCGGCTAGTCAGTTTGATAAAGTTTGATTTGATTAAATTTAGTAAGGTTCAGCGAGAGTCCAACCTGCTGGCGTAAATACAACTAATCCAGCACATTACTGTCGCTTTACTTGTTTCACGATATTACAGACATGCACATACATTTACATGATAACACGTCCGTATAAACTGCTGTTCTGTTGTTCACAGAAACAAACCTCTCTCGTAGCATCTTTTACACTAATACTGACTGCAGCCGCGCAGACAAGCCCCTGACTGGACTTATTAAATTCTCACATACAGAACACATACAGTGAAACCTCGGTAATTAGGTTGTGTCTGATGATAACCAAAACAAATGTTAACTGAAGCAATATTTCATTAAAGAAATTATGTAAATCCAATTAATCAAGACAATAAATTATTAACAAAACATTTGTGACCCCGCCAGGGAAAACCAGGCTAAAGTCATATTTTTTTCAAATACAAGTTATATTCATATTTGGAAAGTGTACTGTTAGAGGAATCCTCAAACAAAATTTCAGCCAATTATCTCAAACTTTCCGAGATACAGCATTTTGAAGTATTCAATTATTTAGGCTTTAAAAACAGCGAAATTTATAATTTTGGTTTAGAAAAAATGTGATTGAAGAACTGTAAAACTAGAATTAACCTGATAATGCTTTAGACATCATTTTAAACCTTGTTTTGTATATGTTCCACACACATGCATCACTATAGCAGGAAAATTAATAAAAGTGAAAATACCCTGGTGATGTACATAACAGTTGCAATGCCACATTAATTAAACTGGAGCTCAATCTAGGATTATTGTCCTATGAGCTAATCCTCTCATCTAAATTAAAGGACACTTTGTTTAACAAAATCTGGACAAAACTTTCTTCCAAAAAGATATTTATTTATACTTAAAATGTATTAATTTGGTACATATTATCTACAACTAGTTAGCATACAAGCCACTTATGTAATACATGCACTTAATCACACACTACTTTCTATTTAACTTTAGTCAGAGAAGAGCTGAGATTCCATAAAGGCAAGTCAATTATTATGAGTTAAAAATGCATTTAAAACTCCTTGTAAAAGATATTTAATGTCAAGAATAATTTCAGTGGTTCTTTAGAGTAAGTGTGAAAGAAAAAAAAATAGTCACATTGGGTGTAGGCACAAAAATGAAAGGATGTTAAATTGTTCGTGCATTGAAGAAATTGCTGCAAAAAATCACTTTTATCTTGTTGTTTATTCTCCATAGAATATCTGTCAGGCATGTCACCAGACAAGATGCGGACACACGTGCAGATTGAATTTATAAAATTAGTTTATTAAACTGTGACTACGAAATCCAAACACAATACATGAGTGAAAACTCAAACCTGACAAGATGTGTAGACATTACAAAGAACCGCAGGGAAAGTGAGAATCATTAGGGATTAAATAGACCAAGACTAAACTCAAAACAGCTGAAACAAATAACATGGGTGTGGCAAAGTAAACAAGGACAGGAAAAAGACCATAAAAGGAAACTGAAGTACAACACATGACAGGAAGGGGGCAGAGCATGACAATATCCTAATCTATTAAAGTCATGAACACACAACAGATTTCATTTCCATTGAAAATAATTCACTTCCATTTTTACATACCTGCACCCCCAAAATCCAGTACTCATCCCAATGTTACACCATAGTAGTCTTAAAATTATAACTTTTAAATCATCTGAATACACTAGCAATCATGCTTCTCAGTTCAGTCATTCACACAGTCACAAACATTTCTTCAGTCCTTAATTTTTTAGCAGCAAGTCCTCTTGGAGTTTTCTTAGGGCGACCACGACCACGACCTGGAGAAGCAGCTGGGGTCTGTGGAGCTGCACTGGGGGCAAGCATGACTTTTGGCTGAGGCACTTCTGCTAATGGATTGGGACACAGCAGATCCTGGTATTCTTCTGCAACAAATTCCCTGATGTAATTGTATAGGTACTGCTTCCTCTTATGACTGAGGCCATCTGACTTAATGATCTCAGCCTTTTCAAAACAGACCTTGTGGCTTTCACATTTTAGCATTTCACGAATGACAGGCTCAGACTCAGAGGTATTTGCACTGAACTGTACCATCATCACAGAAAGTGATGTAGTGTAGTGGCTTGATCTCAGGGAGTTTCCAAAAGAACACTGACAAGTATGTATCCCATGCTCTCACGACATCACCAACTTCATTTTCTTGAATAAATTGGAAGTGGGACAGTCAGATCTCAGCTTTTATGTGAGATATGACAAAACAAATAACACCATTATCTATGTCACAGCCTCCTTAATTCAGGGTGTGATTTTGGAGAAGATTGGATAAAGTCAAAAATTTGGCTTTGAGTTTTTTTGGGTCAATTTTTTGACATAATCTAATCTTCTTCAAAATCACACACTGAGTTGGGCAGACCCAGACTTAAAGAGGAGTGGCCTTAATATCATCCTATGATGTCTGAGAGCTGAGATCTCACTGCCCCACTTCCAATATATTCAAGTCAATAATATATATGGATTTTGGACAGTGGAATTTTACAACTTTTAAAACAGATATGGATTTAGAAAGAGTTGTTTTGTGTAGAAAAATACTTATTATGGCTTATTTATTAATTTCTTTTTAATAACATAGGCTTTTTTGTGGACATCCCACCAGCAATTTATATGACATCGTGTGATATGGTCACTAGGTGCCAATCACCATTTGCATGCATTTGTAACAAAGATGTAGATGCAATACTTACCTGATGTGATGGTGAGGCTGTGTGGAGCTTGTGTATGTTTGTGCAGACAGCTAAAAGAGTAATAAGGTTCTAACACTTACCTTTGTGTAGTTCGGCCGGATCCACGAGCCACACAGGATGGGGGGAGTTTAGACACCTTATGACTGTAAAAGAGAAGAACAAGAGTTAAATGCAGTTAAGATAAAAATGTTTATGCAAACACAGTGATGCATTGATGAAGGAAGAACGATTCAAGAGATTGCAGTGTGATTTAACTGTTTATATGTTAATGTTGTAATCTAGAAGTTCACCCATAATGATAATGGTTTAATCCATGGGAGGAGCTAACCATTTAAATGGGGAGGTTGAACTAGAGCGGGTCAGTCATGAAGGACTGAATGAGAAGGCCACGCTAACTCTTCGCAGAGTAACGTGCATTGAGCCAAATCTGAGTTGCTTGGAACCAGGATATTTTAAACTCTTTATTTTCTTTTTGATCAGTGTTTTGTTTATCGTTTGTATTTTATCACTTTTGTACTAATAAAAATCACCAAAAGAAAAGGACCGACGCCTACCATCTTTCTTCATACACCATTACTCGCCTCCAATGGTCATTATCAGACCGGTGACTCAGTACCGTCATTCCTCATGAAGGTTGACTGAGCATCGTCACACATAGCATAAATAAATTGGAAGTGGGATCAAGCGAACCATATATTTGACTTGGCTGAAATAGATTGGATGTGGGATCACAGTTCCAATTTATTTGACTTGGCTGAAATAGATTGGATGTGGGATCCCAGTTCCAATTTATTTAACTTGGCTGAAATAGATTGGATGTGGGATCCCATGTGTCAGGAATCGCCGCCCTTCACAGAACTCCATCTCCCAGCATGCACCTCCGCTTCCTCAAACCACCAATCCACCAATCGCAGCAATCACCGGAATACTGAACAGCTGATACTCATCTCACCCAGCCTATATAAACTCTCATCTCCCTCAGTTCACCGTGAAGTATTGCCATTCATTGACATACCAAGCGTTCTCTCCTAGCCTCTTGTCTTGCTTTGATTTGATACTGATCTTGATCGTGTGTGTTTGACCCTGCCTTCGCCTTCTGTCTTGGATACCTCTGCCTGTATTGTATTGTTCTCTGGTTTGACCCTGCTCTGCCTAACGACGCCTCTACTGCCTAGCCCTCTTGTATTTGTATGCCTTTGCCTGGTTCATGTCATTTGTGTATCGATCTGCATCTTCAGTAAACTTAGTTTTTACATACTTTGGTCTCGTACTCCATTCCTCACACCATGAACCATATATTTCAGCCAAGTCAAATAAATTGGAACTGGGATCCCACA
>BRDA01009636.1:0-14441 GCA_036984385.1 Crenuchus spilurus
AAAAAGTGTATCAGGGCACAAAGGAGAGAGTTTGCACCAGTCCAGTCAGAGAGATTGTGTACAAATGGAGGAAATTCAATACCATTATTACCCTCCTCAGGAGTGGCTGACCAACAAAGATCACACTAACAGCAAGGCATTTATTACTCTGTGAGGTCACAAAGGAACCCAGGATAACTTCATGAGACCACCACCAGGAGGTCAACAATGCTGTGCATGGCAGAATTGTAAGGAGAAAACTGCTGCTTTCAAAAAAGAAAAAATGCTTAAATTCATATGGACAAGCTAGAAGGTTATTGGAACATTGTTTTGTGGATGGAGACTAAAAAATATATATTTTTATATTTAAATGAGAAGCTTTATGTTTGTAGAAAGGCAAACATTGCATTCTTGCATAGAAACCTCACTGCATCTGTGAAACACGGTGGTGGTAGTATCATGGTTTAGGACTTTTGTTGCATGTAGGCCAAGACAGCTCTTCATGATTGATGTAACAATGAATTACAGCAGCAAATTCTAAAGGAAAATGTCACATCTAGTCCAGGAGCCAAATCTTAGGCGAGTACGGGTCATGAAACAAGCAGTTCATGGATTCCTGATCAAGAATTACTGGCCATGTTTAGTTATTTCTTCAATTCTGTTAGTAGCTGTATTACGTAGACATTAAATGTCAGTTTTTTTTTGTTTTCTGAGGGAAGTCTCAGAAAATAGTGTGTTAAAAGAGCAAAGTGCTTTTCAAATGAAAGAGAACTAAACCGCAGGTGGCCTGGTATGCTTACATGAATGACCGCACTGGCCCAGGCTGAGATGCTGTAGCATGATTTATGTCCCTTGCCCCAGGGGTGCAATATGTTTAAGATTAGCAAGCTGCTGGAGAATACTTAGCAGGACACACTGGATGGAGTGGTGAAGGGGACCTCTTGTAGTAACATTTGGGCAACAGTACTTCTGCCAAACATGAAGTCTCTCAGACAGTAAAAAGACAGTAAAAGCCCAAGATATTTTATGTTTTGTCTCATTAACGTCATTGCATTTGTTAATATACATCCATTCCTGCATTTCAGAGCTGCAACACATTACAAAAAAAGTTGGGACGCAGGCTAGGCCACTACTCGTATCGTCCTCTTCCACAGTCATTTCTCTGTAATGTGTGCAGCATGTGGTTTTGCATTGTCTTGTTGAAAAATGCATGAATGTCCCTGAAAAGGATGTCATCTTGAAGGCAGCATATGCTTGTCTGTTATCTGTTAACATCTATTATCTATGATGTAGCATCATGTTTCAGTATTGTACAGTTCACTCTACATGGGAAAATAGTGCATTTATTCAGGTTTGGGCTCTTGAGTGCCCCCCCATTCACTGCCCCCTTTTCAATCATTTTGCCTTGTAAGGTTTTGTACGTCCAAAATCTGCATTTTTAGAAATTAAATATCCACAACAAATGGTCTAAATCATGTGATGTGTGACACATTGCTGATTGACTACATTTGGGGTAAGGAGACATTTTTGGCCGAGGTATCACCTGGATGATTTGATGCCATCAGAGATTTACACAGGACATCTGGGTAAAACCCCAACTTTTTTTTGAGGAAATGTCCAGGGATGATCTTCTGACCTCACTTTTAAATCTCATCTGAGACACCATGCCATTTATACAGTAGTGTTCCCATTACTGCACTGGGACATTAGGATTAACACAGGATTAGCGCCTCCTGTTGTCCTTACCAAAACCACTATCAGCAGCGACATAAGGTTTTCCTTGGAAGTCTCCCATCCAAATAACAACCAGAAACCTGCTCAGATTCAGTGGATTTTCATGTAGTGCAGGTGTTATGGCTGCTGTTTATATTGATGTTAGCAAAGGTGTCAAAAGTATTGACATTCATTACTCAGGTAGAAGTAAAGATACTAGGGTTTAAAAAGACTTTTATAGAAGTTGAAGTATCAACTTAAGCTTTTTACTCAAGTAAAAGTACAAAAGTTCTGGTTTCAGAACTACTTAAAGTATAAAAGTAAAAGTCATGTAAGAAAAACAAAAGCCTAAACTTAGGCTGTGCCATATGGGAATATAGTGAACTACCCCACCCCCCACCACCAAAATAAATTTTTTCTAAAAGCCATAATGACTATAATGTTATATTAAAATGGTGATGTTGACATTTTTTGGGATGTACTGGCTTCCTGTTTCAGCTGCATATATGCCCCATGAAAATGAAAACATTTGAGTCATTTCAAATATATTAGTGATCATATATGTGTAGTACTGAGCTTACTGGAGAGTGACGAGACACGTGACGTGCAGGTGTGATGGATCACTTACCAATAGGGTATCAGAATGGTATATGTTTATACTTATCATCCAACCCAGTGATCCTCACTATTTTTTTCAAAAGAGCCATATTGACAGATCAAAGTCAAGGAGAGAGCCACAACATCACCCCACGTCACTCAAATAATGTAAAAAAACAAACAACCCACCTATGGACTAAACCTTTGCGCACTGAATATATTGCTCTAGCTAGCTTATAGAATCGCTGCTGCCATGTAGCCACCCTGCTGCAGGGTTGCCAGGTCCAACAAAAAATATCCAGCCTAAAGTCAGTCTAAAACCCACCCTTTAGAAGCTTAAACTCTCCCAGAATATGTCTGTCACACGTTTGAAGCGAATGGCAAAACAACTGTGTACGAGTGTACGACTTAGTATTTTGTTTATAAAGGATTTATTATGATTATTGCTGTTTATCTTAAAGTCATTAATAATATGGTAACATGAGTGTTTTATTAGTTCTTTTAGAAGTGTTAAACCGTGAACCTGGCAACGGCAGAGTCTCGTGCAGCCTGCTGTTGGAAACAGTGCCTGTGTTGCCAGGTTAAACAGTATCCCCGATTTGGAACCAACTTTAATTGAGGCAAAATGAGAGGGCAAGTGGTTGGAATGTAGAGCGCATTACAGTATATGTCTCTGTAGCATAATTTTAAAATACTTTGGCTGTGCTGGCATACTTTCGGAACCGGTCACGAGAGCCACCAATAAAGCACGGGGAGCCGCATGTGGGTCGGGAGCCGCGCAATGAGTATCCCTGATCCAACCAGTCAAATTCACTCTTTCTGGATGGCTAATTTATCTGGACAGGATGTTTTTTGAATGATGACAAACCAAAATGAAATACGCAGAAATAACGAGGCTGCTTTTAAAATGTAAGGAGTAGAAAGTACTGATAATTACATGAAAATGTCAGTAAGTAGAAGTAAAAAGTCGTCCAAAAATAATGACTCCAGTAAAGTACAGATAACCAACATTTCTACTTAAGTATAGTATTTGTACTTTGTTATTTGACACCTCTGGATGTTAGTACTTAAAAAACAGTTCCCTGCATCATCTGAAAGACATTGCTGTTTATACAGTGTCCCCATCACTGCACTGGGATTCAGATAGAACACAGGAATAGTCCTACAAAGTACCTTCCCATCCAAGTACCAACAAGACCCAAAGCAGCTTGGCCTGGTTCCAGAGGTCTCTCAGCGTGTGTCCTCATATCTGGTCCTGCTGAGGTAGAAGGTATTTGAGTTTGCTCCCAGTGCTTACTGTTGGAAGTCTGCTTTGAAGGAATTTCCAAATAATCCCTGGTCAGGCTCTCTCTTATGTAACAGTAGGGAGACTTCATAGGAAAGGGATTGAGTAACCCCCTTGGCCTGTAATGTTAAGCTCTATGTAATAAACAGATATTAAAGATGTTAACTAAAGCGCAGTGTTCCATTCGTACATGGCGTGACATCTGTTCACAATAAATGACCAAAATACCTAAACAAAGAGATACAATATTAAGTCCCTTTGTATTACTAGATGTTCTTTTTGCTTCAGAAATGAAACAAACTACCTTCACTTAGAACTGAGTTGACCCTCCAAGCTAAGTATGATGATAAGTGATGTAAACTGAGTTCTACTGGACAATGTAGACAGACTGAAAATTTTGATTTGGGGACCCAGAGTGGCTCAGCGGACTAAGGGCAACCATACACGAACCATATGACCTTATTGATTATACTTTCTGAAGCATTGCTTTTTGGATTTTTAAGCTTTGAAGTTCTTTCACTGTACACAGTAAATATGTCAGTGTTAAATCAACACTATTAGAGTTAAATTAACACTGAGGGTGTCAAAATGTAACACTCCCAGTGTTAATTTAACTCTAATAGTGTTGATTTAACACTGGCAGATTTACTGTGTAGGAAGGAACTTTCTGAAGCATGTTTTGATGGGAATTACAAGGTTTCTCTGTGTCGGGACAAATTACACTTATGTTGCGAGAAGTGTCAATCAATTTTGGTGAATCTTCCCCAAACATATATGAATGGGGCTTTAGAGGCAGCACATTCATCAGTCATTCATCATTGTCTGCAGCCTTGTGCCTTTTAGCCTGCGGAATGTGGTGCAGTGTTGGTTTAGCACTGAAAAGAGCTTTTCCGTCATGTCAAGCAGAATCTATTAAATCTAGTGAGGTTTAAATCAGCTGGTCCGTGCAGATCCCCGAGAAGACCCACAAAGGCAAACAGGTCAGCACATCACACCAGAGCCTCTTTATGATTAAAAAAAGCTTTTTTTACATAGAGTGATCATAATAAAGAGGGCACACAGGGGACAGAAAAATATGCAATATGCAAAAAAAGGCAGCGACTACAATATATACAGTACCAGTCAAAAGTTTGGACACCTTCTGGACATTCAGTGATTTTTCATGATTTAAAAATGTTCTGCATTGTAGTTTAATACTAAAGTCATCTAAACTATGAATAAATACATATGTAATTATTTAGTAAACAAACAAGTAAACAAACCAGAATATGTTTATATTTTACATTCTTCACAGTAGGCACCTCTTACTTAGATACCAGCTTTCTTGTCATTTTCTCAGTCAGCTTTATGAGGTAGTCACCTGGAATGGGGGAAAAAATGAGCCTTGAATGAGAAGGTGTCCAAACTTTTGACAGATACTCTTTTTTATGTATATATGTGTGTTGGTTTAATCTTTATCAAGTAATATCTCATTCTTTATTAAAGTAAGTTGTTCTGTATAGAACCATGAACACTCAAAAGACTCAAAGGGTTCTTTGCATGATGAAAGGGTTCTTCAGATTGTTGAGGAGTGTGTTGTAGACGGTTCTGTACAGAACCTTTTTGAAAAGGCTCTATATAGTCAACAAAGGGGTTGTGCTGTAGTTGTAATGTCAAACTTGTAACAGAGGAACCCTTTTTCAAAAAGGTTCTGTACAGAACCATTTACAGCACATTCTTCATCAGTCTGAAGAACCCTTTCACTATGTAAAGAACCCTTTGCATTATGTGATTCTTCATGGTTCAATTTTCTTTACTAAAGAACCCTTGAAGAACCATCATCTTTTAAGAATGCAGCCCAGGTAGTTAGTAGGATGTTACAAATTTAGTTTTTAGGATGTTCGAGTGGCTCAACGGGCAAAGATGCTACCACTATGACCCGAGGATCGCGAGTTTGAATCCCGGTCATGCTGTTTGCCATCAACAGCCGGGGCCCAAGGGAGAAAAAATTTGCAGTGCTCTCTCTGGGCAGGTAGATGGCGCTCTCACTCTCCCTATCACTTTCACATTGCAATGTCCGCTGGCTCAGGCGTCTACTGATTGGTCCAACTGGAGCTTTGTGCCTTCCTCTGAGTGCGTTGGCTCTCCAGTGACGGTGGTTCGAAAAGAGGCGGTGGCTGCATCACACGGAACGGTGGAGGCTTGTGCTTGCTTGCACCCTCCTAGAGTCAGGGACATTGCAAAGTGATGGGGAGAGGCCTAACGGATGGTATTATGTATTCTGAAGAATGCTATTGGTTCAGTAACTAATAGCCAGTATCTAACTTATCAATATAAGTTGTATCTATTACTACTACAATAAACAGACCACATAATCGTGTGTTTCTTCAGTTACATGCTTCTTCTTTATTGCCGCACACACACATAGAAGGGGAAACAGCACCCTCTAGTGCACACCTCTATGTCAACAGTAGTAAATACCAATATCTCACAGAGGGGATAGGTTAATTGGCTACCACTACATTGGGAAGGGGATAAAATTGGCAAAAACCTAGAAATAAATTATTAAAAAAAAAAAAAAAGAATAAAATAAAAGTTAATTTCAAATGTTAATTATAGTAAAGTGGAACCTCAGTTATAATTTGTCCTGGTTATCGTACAATTTGGTTATCGTCGACTTTTTGGGGGGAATTTTGTCCCAGTTAATGTTCATTCGCCTGGTTTTCATCGGCGTAGCCACATGAATTGCCTCTAGTTTCATGAAAGCAAAACATCCACCCATGCATTCATCTCTCACTCACACGTTCGTTGTTCATTCTTGCAAAAGAAAAAGAAAAAGCCTGGAGAAGCACCCAAATAATAACGCTCAAAACAAACTAAAACAGAAATGAAAACAAATAAAAAACAAAGGCTGCCGGCTGGACCACACTGGCACACTCTAAAACAGAGCGTAAACCTGTAAGAGTGATATTAAATGTTTATTTATTCATTTCTTCAGTCTTTTGTATTTATTTCTCATTGTGTTCTGTATGTAAAACTATAGTTATTCTATATAAAATGTATTTTTGTTCATATTTTGGAGTGTCTAGGACAGATTAATTGGATTTACATTATTTCTTATGGGAAATATTGCTTCAGTTATCGTTCGTATCGTTTCGATTAACGTGAGGCAGTTTAGAACAGATTAATGATGAAAACCGAGGTTCCACTGTATTAATAATAAAGACTATACGCAGTAAAGTTAGCAGATGGTCAGGAGTGGTGCAGAGCTCTTTTATTTGTAAAGTCTAGCTTTGTCTAAGCCTGTTTTGTTCACATGTTGTAAAAGCTCTGGCGTAAAGCCAGCGAGGCGGACACGTTTGTGAAAGTGAGGATGAGGGACAGAGAGGAAGAATTCACTCACATGATGGCGATTAGGAGGCGACTGAAGGCTGAGCGTGGGAGAGAGAACCATCTCTGAAAGCCACTTTCACTCATCAGCGAGCTCAGCACAGCGACTTTTACACTCAAACGTTTCTTCTCAACTCAGCTGAGGGATTATTCAAGAAAAAGTCCCATGAAACCTGAAGAACAATCTAGAACAAAATGTTAGAACCAGAGATAAAGTCACTAAACGGTAAGTATGTCTTTGTAAACGTTTTAAAACATCTAATCTGTCACTGTTTACCCCGTTGGGCTGAAATGTTTGTGTGAATATATTAAGTGATTAATTGAACTGACATGCAGGCTAACATTTGATAGATATTTGACTCATTCTCATCTTTTCGAGTTTGATTTTGACTATAAAATAAGCAAATGTAAATCCTAGAATTTATCTGCCATTTGAGTATGGGTGCGAAAGCCACGCCCCCTCTCCCGCCCACTTTACTGACTGTCACCACAAAGTCCCTTAGACTTACTGGTGCATCTTAAAAATTTGAATATTGTGGAAAAAGTTCTTTTTTTTTGGTATATTTTAATTCAGAAAGGTAAATGGTCATATTGTATATTTATAACATTTAAGCGACATTTTCTAAGCCTCTTTTTTTTTTTTTTTTTTTTTTTTTTTTTTTTTTTTTTTTTTTTTTTTTTTTTACAGTACAGCTTATAGCTCATGAAAAAAACTCTGTATAGTGGAATCTCAGTTTTCATTAATCTGTTCTAAAGTACCTGATGATAACCGCAACGAATGATAACTAAAGCAGTATTTCCCATAAGAAATAATGTAAATCCAATTAATCTGTTCCAGATACTTTTTATATAGATTAACTATAGTTTTACATACAGAACACAATGAGAAATTAATACAGAAGACTAATGAAATAGATAAATAAACATTTAACATCACTCTTACAGGTTTACGCTTGTTTCTTGTTGTCTCTCATTGATAACGCTCAAAACAAACTAAAACACATCACACTAAAGCTGGTGTGAAAACAAATAGCATCTGAGAACAGGTTAACAAAACAAAGGCTGCCAGCTGGACCACACTGGCACACTCTAAAACGGAGCGTAAACCTGTAAGAGTGATGTTAAAGGTTTATTTATCCATTTCATTAGTCTTTTGTATTTATTTCTCATTGTGTTCTGTATGTAAAACTATAGTTATTCTGTACACTACATAATGTTTTATGTAGGACATTCTAACTCGTGATCAGTGAATAAGTAAACAAGTGGACCATTTCAGACACAGGCTGGGAAAATTTCCAAATGAAATGAAAAATTGACTTGGAACCACTGAGCAGTCCAGTTCTTTTTCTCCGTAACCCAGGTAAGACACTTCTGATGTTGTCTCTGGTTCAGAAGAGGCTTGATATGAACTTTTTCATGATATTCTAATTTTTTGAGACGCACTAGTAACCTTTCAGTTTCTCTTCATACTGCTGACGTTGTGTATACAGTGTGTGTTGTCATCCTGAAGTAGCTGTTTGAGTGGGAATCATGACTAGTTTTATGTCAATTGCTTTAATCACAACTTGTAAACAAAATAATTTGTAAACCTGATAAGCTTATACTGCTGGAATTATAAACATATTTAGAAGTTAAAATATGACGAATATTTAACATCTATAGCAATCCATCAGTCCAGTGTTCTACTCTTATTATTTAACATAAATGACTTACACTCTTAATTACACTCTTATTTAGTAAAGAAAATGGTTCTATGTAGAACCATGAACAGAAAAAGAACCCACTGTGAAAGGGTTCTTCAGATTGATAAGGAATATGATTGATAAGGTTCTATACAGTCTTTTTGAAAATGGTTCTAGGTAACCCAGAAAGGGTTCTGCTATCGTTATGATGTTAATTTATATAGAAACATAAAACAAAGTCATGGACAACCATCAGCACATTGTTCATCAATTTGAAGAATCCTGTCACCATGCAAAGAACACTTTTGGGTTCTTTGAGTGTTCATGGTTCTATATAGAATCATTTTCTATACTAAAGGACTCTTGAAGAACCATCGTTTTAAGAGTGTACTAGTACTTAACCAGTACATCTGGTAAAAGGTTTGTGTGGGTATTTTGGCAAGAATGGCAATGTGATCAGGCGTGCTATCAAGGGTTTTATAATAATAATAATTATAATAATAATTATTATTGTTATTATTATTACAGTGGAAACCTCAGTTTTCATCATTAATATGTTCTAAAGTGCCTGATGATAACTTAAATGAACAATATTTCCCATTAAAAATAATGTAAATCCAATTTTAACATCACTCTTACAGGTTTACGCTCTGTTTTAGAGAGTGCCAGTGTGGTCCAGCCAGCAGCCTTTATTTTGTACACCCATTCTCAGGGTTCTTGGCTGCCATTTGTTTTCGCACCTATTTTCAGGTGGTAGCACTGTGTGCCTTCGCTTTTGTGTGATGTGTTTTAGTTTGTTTTGAGCATTATTATTTGCTTCTGAGTCTTTTGATTTTTTTTGCCAGAATGAATGATGAACGTGTGGGTAAATGCTTTGTTTTCACAAAATTAGTGACGACTCATGTGGGCATGGCGACAAAAAACAGACAGATGAACGATAGCTAGGACAAAATTTTCCTGAAAAAAGTTGACGATAACCAGGGCAAATGATGACAGAGGTTCCACTGTGTTATTATTATTATTCCCACTGAGCCCCTCCAATTATCTTAGCAGGCAAATTGTTCAACACCCTTCAGTCAAAAGTAGGGCTCCAGGCTCACGGCAGCAGCAGGAACAGTTGATTTAGTATGAATAGCTGCTAAAACCTTTGGAATAAGCTAACCCCTCACAGACTACACCCTCCTTTCTTTGTGAAAAAATTGGTTGCCCTCCTCTTTCTTGCTCCTGTCTTTGTTTTCTTTCTTTGCCTTTCTAGTAACCATATTTTTCTTTTGAATGCAACATAATGCTTCACTTCCAACTCACAGTGCACTTCGGGCAGGAACAATTTTCACCTTTACTGGGGGCAGATCAGATTGTTTAGGGGCAGATAAAGCAAAGGCTCTGTATGATGAACTTTTTGCCAAATAGAATAGAATAGAATAAATAAAATATATGACTGATGAAAATTAATTGTTATGTATATATAACTATATATAGTTTTTTTAAAAGTTTTTTAAGTTTACATGATTCCTTTTGTGTTCCTTCATAGTCTGGATGACTTCAGTGTTCATTTACAATGTAGGAAAAAAATAACAACATTGAATGAGAAGGTGTGTCCAAACTTTTGACTGGTATTGTATATATACATGATCAGATGTAAATGCTTATTAGACACAGGGTGTGACAGGTAGTGAAAATCCGATTCATTTAGACCCAGATGTCCTAATACGGGAATGATGTTGACTCCAGGATGATGCACAACTTCACTGACCTGTTTATAAGTGACTTAATAATGCTCAGTCATTTGAGTATGGGCATGTACGTAGTTACTCAAGTTACTCTTTATTCAGGTTGTCACTACAAAGTCCATTAGAAACTATCAGCTTCTCTGCGTTAGCTGTGATGGTGAAAAATAGCAAATTGATTCTGCTGTGATACTGTAAATAAGCATAAGACTTACGTTACTGTGCCGTCTGTACATTACACATATTATTGCTGCAGGTTCTGTAAGGTCTGAGTACTCTGACCAGACAAACAGGCAATGTTTGATGTCTGCAGCATGTTCAGAAACAAAACAGACAGTTAAAATGAACTAGAGAGAGGAAGAAGAGAGATTTTACCCATACTGTAATGTGGCAGCACGGTGGCTTAGTGGTTAGCACGTTCGACTCTCAGCGCTGAGGTCTTGGGTTCGAGTCCACATCTGAGCGGACTTTCCATGTTCTCCCCGTGTCTGCGTGGGTTTCCTCCGGGGACTCCGGTTTCCTCCCACAGTCCAAAAACATGGAGATCAGGTGAATTGGATACTCTAAAATTGCCCTGGTGTGTATGTATGTATGTATGTATGCATGTATGCCCAGATATGGTTGGCACTCTGTCCTGGGTGATCCCCCTAGTGCTCGATACAGTCCTCCAGGTGGACGGTCGCTTCCGGTTGATAGTACGCGATTGGCTGCCGCTTCTCACCGGTGTCTGTAAATGGAGTGTGTTGATTGTAAAACGTCCTTGGGTGTCTAGAAAGGCGCTATATAAGTATAATGTGTATGTATGTATCTAAAAAGGTATTTTACATGCTAACAAAAAGTAGACAGATGGGTAGGGTTAGGTAAGGGATAACTTCCACCAAACTTATGAAAACTAGCCATTTCAGACCATTTTTAAATCATGAAAAACCACTGAATGTCCAGAAGGTGTGTCCAAACATTTGACTGGTACTGTATACAATAAAAATGTCCAAAATTGACTATTTTTATAAACTTGTTTTTGGCTGTTGATGTAGTCTACTCTATCACAGGTTGTCAATCAATAGATATTTACTATTATAATAATAGTTACCATTCCAATTTTTCAGAGCACTGATTAGTGATGGACAGTTTCATTTCTCAGCCGATTTTACATAACCAACAATCAGCCTGTGCTCACGACAAGAATCAGCACATTTACAGGCACGTCTGCAGGCAGCATTATCAGTGTGGCTGCTCTAGAACAATGTTAGAGCTCCCCTATTGCCAGTTTCACCATGCTGTGGGCAGATGAACTCGTGACTGGATCTACTTCATATGTGTCTTGTTGTACACAATTAATAAACACCTGTCAGCCAATCAGAAAAGAGTATTTCTAAGCTCTAGCATTTCTAATGTACCAGAACTTTTGATTTATATAATGTTGTGTGTAATTTTGTGTGTGGTACAGGTGTAATGGAAAGGTCAGCTCTCTGGGGCAGTTGCAGACACAGATGTCTGCTGGTGTTAACATCCGCGTTCCTGCTGTGTGAGATCGTGGTTGGTCGTCTCTGTAGCTCTCTTGTTACCATGGTGGACAGTTTCCACACACTATACGTCCTGATTCACTTAACCCTACACCCGCTGGAGATGCTGAAGGGAGCTTCTGTGACCTCAATTGCCAACCCCTACACCTCCTCAAACGTCAGTGAACCTGTGCCACAGCATCCCACCTCAACCACTGCTGACCCCACAGTAACTCTAAACTCCAATGCTTTGCCACATCCAAGTGCAGTGCAACCTGATCACGATCTCGCTGGAACTGCTACTGGTGATGCTGTCTCTGACGTACAGCAGTACAGTACCTTACGTATCCAGCCTTTTGGAGTTGTATTGTCAGCTCTGCTGCTAAGCTCTCTTTGCATCTCCATCACGTTTGAGATCTTTGGCCGTACACTGCAGGCCCATGTCATAAAGAGGCCTCTTGCAGCCACAGTAGTAGGTGCGTTCAGTCTGATGTTCAATACCATAATCCTCATCTGGAAAGGAGGCAGAAGAATGGATTTCGGTACTGATGGACCTAACCTAACTGAGATGCAGAGTGAGGCTTTCGCTGCTTCCAATTATAAAGGTATGATGCTTTTAGTTCTGTAAGAAAATATTAATACTCTTGGCTACCACAAGTAAGTTTTGTGATGCTGCATTGATTCCCTTTATGACAGTATTGATTTTTATTAACAGCTTACATGTAAAAAGTGTTGGTCCATCATTTTGTGTCATCTTTAAACTGCCAAATACAGTTTAATGACAGTTGGCAGTGTTATTTACGTATCTTTAGTCATTAGACTCTTCCATCATACACAAGTAGAGTAAGAATGCTAATCTTAGTATTAGCAAACCTAGCTGATGTAACAAAAAGCAACAGTTCAAGCAACGATGAGCACAAGTTTTATGGAAACTCAGGCTATGTAAGCTAGGGTGACCAGACCTGAGGTGATGAAAAAGAGGACACCTTGGGGAGGGGGAGCGTATGATATATTACATGTTCAAATTCATTTTTTTTATGCTTGAACACAAATTTTATTATTATTAATTATTAATAAATATTGACAAATTATGAGTTATATTGTATTAATAATTACTAGTTAATATTAATAATATACTAATAATAAATATAAAACATTATTATGAATAATAAAATAATAAAAAATAATATTAATCATTAATAAAATATTAATACATTATTACATATTATTTATAAATAATAAACTGTTAAAAGCATGTAGCATAAAATTATCACCCAATCATTTTCAGTCAACTTCACTTCAGCTCATTATCACCAATGTTACACTTATGTTTGGACTGTATGGTCAATAGATCTTATTTACACAGAATTATACCTCATTTTTCAGTAAAAATAAGCAGAAATTCAGAATTATTTTGACAATAGTTACACTTAGAGGCATGTAAATAGATGGCTTATCACAGACTGGTGGACACACACACACACACTCAAATGTAAATATTCATGAGTTTTAATATGAAACCTCTGATATTAAAATATGTCTAGCTGACGTGACACAGGCAGAACAAACGCTCAACACATTAACAACTTACAGGTGAAAACGGACTGCTGGACAAATTGCAGTGCAGACTCCATTTGAGGGAGTGACAGCGGCAACGGCCAATCACACGTTAGCAAGAAACAGCAGAGCCAATCATGAGCTTGTGGCAGCCAAAAGGGAAACCGGCTTGGATTTCAGCTGGATCTCCATTTAATATAGTGTAACATCTCACTCCAGCAAACCAAACGGAACAGGGGAAGGTGAGACTAGTTTGTGAACAAAACGCTTCTCAAGTACAACAAAATCCCAGACGTTCATGAAATTCCGCCCAGACATGTTTTTTAAGTCTCAAATAGAGGACATGTCCGGGCAAAAGAGGACGTCTAATGACCCTATGTAAGCTAAGTAAACACAAGCTAAGCAGAGGGCCGGCTAGTCCTCAAGAAAAACAGGCTACGGAATCTAAAATGGCTAATGAAGCTACTCAAGGAAAGTAAACACCTCCAATAAGTTACTCTGTGTATGTGAACACTAAAGTCTAAACAAACACACTAATCTGTGTAAGAGAACCAGTACGATCTGTACAAAATATTAAATGACTTTCAGAAGACAGAGCGCTACCTTAAAGAATGCAGACCACAACAATACAAAAAGCAAAGAATAGTTCTTCAGGCTTGGCTTAAGTAGTCCTGGAAATCAGAGTCTAAATGGGGACAGTTGGGTGGAAATGTCACATGGGCACTAAGGAACGTGAGGGATTCTGGGAAATGAAGTTCCTGAGGCAGAGTATGAGGAGATGAGAGAATCAGGATGAGCAGGGAGCATGACAGCTTTCTAGAAACATTATCACCAATGTTTAAAAAAATGAAATTATATTGCCAGTTTCTTACCAAGACACAACACTAATGCACTGATTATCATATGGGCACAAGACTTTTACCTGTTCAGAGCTCTACAAACTGGATTCCAAAAAAGTTGGGACACTAAACAAATTGTGAATAAAAACTGAATGCAATGATGTGGAGATGGCAAATGTCAATGTTTTATT
>BRDA01009637.1:0-10294 GCA_036984385.1 Crenuchus spilurus
TGTTATAGAAGAAAGCTACTGGCAAATTACTACATACTCAGAGAATCATATGTGGCATATTATAATAACAATAATATGTTAGCATACTGTCATATTGTCTCTACTGTTAGATTTAAATGATATGGAGAGACAGTATAATCTGAACAGCAATATTTGTGACTGCTTTTACCGTTAGGATGCTATAGTTGCCTCGTACAAACTCTCCCGTGGCAGTCACCACTCCTGTTGTGGGGTCAATGTTAAACTGTCCCTCCATGCTGTCCTCCAGGCTGTATGTAATCATGCCGTTGGGCCCTTCGTCATCATCACGGGCAACCATCCTGTAGACCTGCTGAGGTAGGGCCGTGCTCTGGCGCTCAGGTAGCTTGACCTGGAAGAGCTTGTGGCTGAACTGTGGGTTGTTATCATTCTCGTCCAGCACTTTAATGACCACTGTGGCAGTAGAGCGCAGAGGGGGGGCCCCATTATCAGATGCAATCACCTGCACACCACAGGAGGGAAGAGGGATAATACAAAATGGTATGAGTTAGTTTGAGAGGAACAAAGCTACATGCTACATGTGCACTGAAAAAGATGGTGTACTCAATTTACAGAGTTCACAGCCAAAAGTAAGTAAGAGTGTCCGTGTAATATCTCATAAATGTGCAAATGACATACATAGTTAAATAATTTTCTTTAGCATTAATGTGTAGCTGAATCACATGATCACATGGGTTATAGATGTCATAAAAAGAATTAAGGTTTTTGCAACGTCCGCTTTATTCAGAGTTTATTGAAGAGGATTCTCTTAAAGGAAAAGTTCCCCTTATTTCATATTTGGAAAAAAAATCCTTTTTGCAGTGAAACAAACACACTAGTGAACACAGTAGGCTGTGAGAACATGTTCCCCAAGTGGTGGGCAGCCCTATCCATGGTGCACTGGGAAGAGATGAGGGTTAAGTGTCTTGCTCAAGGGAACTTCAGTCATGACCTGCCTGGGGTTCAAACCGGTGACCTTCCAGTCACAAGAACAGATCTCTAACCACTAGACCACAGCTACCCTCTTTTCCTGCCTTTGTATTACTACCTGATTTGTAGCATGCATACACCTGATTTGACTACCTGTTTTTCTTTTCCTGAAGAAATAATTCAAAGAGTTATACAAAAAATGGTGCTGTGGTTTGTGGAACTGCGTACCTGGAGTACTTTTTTATACATAAAAACTATTAAAAGTAAGAAATGCATCAAAATGTCTTCAAATATTTTCACACTGAAAAATCAATTAGCACTCATAGTTGAGGTAACTTCTCAAATGTAAAATAAAGTAATGAACCTACAACACTGTACAGACAAAAAGCTTTGAGACACTGGATCATTCATTGTTTTTTTTTCCAAAATCAAGGGTATTAAATATACTTATCCAGCTTTTGTTGGAGTAACTGTCTCAAATGTCCAGATAAGGCTTTCTACTAGATTATGGAGCATTGCTATATTAATTTGATTGCACTCAGTGACATCAGGATGTTGGATCATCAACATCCTCATCCCCAACTCAGCCCAAATATTGAATGGAGCACCATCATTCCAGAGAACACAGTTTATCCACTTCTAGTCCGCGCATGGTATTAGACATGGTGCCAATATGCTCATGTTTATCTGCTCCAGAGTCCTATTGGCAGTAGTTCTCTACAGGGACTTAGACAAGCTGTGTGTGTGTGTGTGTGTGAGTGTGAGTGTGAGTGTGTTATATCAAATAAAAATAGCTGAATGCACTCATTACAAAGGGTTTCCACAAACATTTGGACATGTAATGTATTTAGCCACAGTTATGGTGTTTATACAGTGATATTCTGATGAATAAATGCTGACATATTTAAGCTGGAAATACAAATAATACCACAAAAGCAGAGAACAATAAAAGAAAGGGCTCAGACTGGTGCTTTTTGTAATAAGTATATGAGTATTAGCAGGTGAGCTTACCTCAATAATGTGCTCTGGTTTTAGTTCCCGGTCCAGCTCAGTGACAGTGCTGATCACACCTAAACAAACAGAGACAGAGCAGACAGGCTAATCAATGGCACAGGGCTCAAATGGATTGGCACACCTGTTTGTGTACCTCAGGCGGCGGACCATTTCACTCTCGCTTCCCACAGCTTTGCTTTTTTAGTTGTGTTTATCCAGCTCCATTGTTTACACGAGGGTCAACCTCGTGGACAGTGTTATTCTTCACTTTGTGCTTTATGACATGGTCATCAATTTTGTCGTTTCTGCAGCTGTCAAAAGAAATAACCAAAGTGTCTACCTTTCCCAGCAGCCATCGAAGTGAGTTTGAGACCTGCAGTAGTCGAGAAACGTGCTTAATTTAGCTAAATTAG
Organism: Crenuchus spilurus; assembly: GCA_036984385.1. Taxonomy (NCBI): domain Eukaryota; kingdom Metazoa; phylum Chordata; class Actinopteri; order Characiformes; family Crenuchidae; genus Crenuchus; species Crenuchus spilurus. Next base: position 2,355 of record BRDA01009637.1, read on the forward strand.
CATTACTTGTCTTGTTTATTGTGAATGTTTCTACAAGCAAGTGTGACGAGTTTGTTTAAGCAAGCTTAAGCTTTCTGACAGATTTCTGGCTAAGGCAAGACAACATACTAAGTGGTTTGCCACCATTTCGATAAACATCCAGACTCATTTATGCAAGCTATGCTAACAGTTAGCGACATTTACTGCACTGAAAACAAACCCTGCTGAGCGTTTACTTCACTATTCACGCAGGTGTCTTGTGTTACAGCTGTTTAAAACAAGTGTGGTTTTAGCATTAACGTCCATCTGGACTTCTATGTGGGAGTGTAAGTACAAATATTTTTCATATCTGCAATACATTTAAAAATAAATGTTCCCATTTTGTACATGTTTAAAGTATAGTTTATGTCCATTTACACACAGCGCAGTACACATAAGTAATCTGAGAAAACTGTCTCTTTGTTTTTATTTGTTTCAGCAAATCAGAACTTTAAATTAAAATGATGCCAGATTGTTGCTTCATATTTTATTTTTAGTTTTGTGGGTTTCATATATATCCTGAATGTTCACATATGTTCATTTGTGAATAATATAAAAATAAATAAATAAATAAATATTTGCAATGTTTGAGAGCACTAAAACAAAACCTGTGCTAACCAATAAGATATATATTCTGAAAAACAAGGGATCCTTGTGAAATGTTTCTTCTCTACTTACTTTTATTTCTAAGTTTTAAGTGTATTATTATTGCAAGCATAAAATACACTTACTGCTAAATGTTAAGAAATATCAAATGTTTAATAGAGGTTATATTTTGAGAAAAATTCCCATTTTTTCTGCAAATATAAAGAATCCTGATCATTAGTATATTATATTTTATTAGTGTTGTTACCGAACTGAGGATAAAACACCAAAAGACACCAGACATTTCCTTCTCCTTCATTAAAGTTACAGTACGTTGCTATGACTCATCTATGAGAGAGAGAACCTCTTGTCTCAATCCACCCTAGATTTGTTTTGTCTTTAGCAATTCCACATATTGCTTTTATTCCAAATGAAATAGTTTTGCTACACTAAGCCGTTAAGGCAGTTAGCTTAGTCACACTAGTCTCTGTAGAAATGAGTCATGCAGGCCCTGTTCTAACAGGGAGATGCTGAGATCTCCAGGCCTTTTGGCTCGAGGAACACATCTGAGCACTAAAATATGTCTTGCTGTGCAATTGATTTGGCTTTGGAGACATTGTTAGCCATTTTCTTTTCATTTAATATTCTTGTTGACACTTCAGTGCTGCTCTGCTGTGTACCAAAGCTCTGTTTTTTATTTTAAGTACATTACTTCAGTGACACACTATTTTATTTCATATGCAAAAGCCACAATTACAACTAAATACATTCATATTATAATGTCCAGAATTAGTGCCCAGTGTTTGATTACAACACAAATTTCACTGCAACAAGACCTGTAGGTTATACCTCAGAGATACACCTTTGTGTATAATACACTGTTGTAATGTTCCTGTGCAGAATAGAAGTTGTTGTGTCGTCCGTGTTAACCTGGGATGGAGGTGATGAAGCAACAAAGAAATAAGATGCCCTGAATGGACAAGTAGAAGCTTGTGATGCAGGTTAAGCTGTTATTTTCCTAAGGGCGCTTCAAAGGCTAATCGGCACTGCTGTCAAAGGTCAGATTGTGTAAGGTGGTTCTGGGACTTTTTGTGCTCAGGGGGGCTGGTAATAAAGCTTTCCACACCACTAAGAAAAATGTATAGAATGGTAGTTCAGATAATTATTTGGTCTTTTTGCCAAGTTTTCTTTGCAGCACACTCTTGGTTACACCTAGTTTGAGCCTGAACTTGTCTGATTGAACAGTTATGTTATTTCAGTACTGAAAACCATTTCTGACATGTTTACCACATCAAAAGAAGTATATATATATATATATATATATATATATATATATATATATATATATATATATATATATATATGTATGTGTGTGTGTATATGTGTATATTTTAACACAGAAATGCCAAAATATGCACATGCATTGTACATTTACCAAATGAGTAAATATTTCAGCATAGAATATAAATCTCATGATTGAAAATCAAATAGTCTTCTTTACCTGTCTTTGAGTTGATATTGAAATATGTGCGCTGAGAATCCAGGATGTGATATGTTAACTTCCCTTCCGAAGACTTGTCCACATCTGTGGCATTCACATTCAACACAGATTTGTCTTTGGGGACATTTTCATGGACTGAAGCAAAGTAGATAGGTTGAGACAGCACAGGAGGATTGTCGTTAATATCCAAAACTTCAATGTAAACTTCAGTCCAGGACACCAGGGGAACTGTGCCCAGATCTGTGGCATACACAGTCAGCCAATAATGCGATACAGCTTCTCTGTCCAGTGTGTCTGCTGTCCGTATCACTCCTAAAAAACAGTATTGTGCCGTTTTGTATGATGACATACAGTGTGTTACAGATCATAAAAGTTCATAAATGTATGGGATTACATTTGCTACTTACTGTACTTTGAGCTTCACATTTTGAAAATCTGTACTAACTCGTACTAAACAAATCATAACCACATAGCAGAAAATTTACATAATGTGTAATGATGTTTGAGCAGTGAATCAAGTTTCAGTTTACCAACATTCATCAAAAACATTAATCAAAAAGAATTTGGTTGTAGCCAAACAATATCTTCAACAAGCAGGAGAGCATGTATAAATACAATAATTGATACAATGAAATACTTGCTAGAACAGAGGAGATTGAGAATTGCAGATTGGACATGAAGCCTACCTGTTTTTTCATCAATGACAAAGACTCCAAGTCCTGTTCCATCATGAATGTCATATCTCACTACTCCATCTCTTCCCAAATCTTTATCCACTTCTGCTGCTGTCAGGGTCAGGACTGAAGTACCTATTTTGGCATCTTCCATAACTGGAGCACTGTGTACAAATGAGCTGAAAACTGGCTTATTTAAATTTTCATTGACATCCAACACTTCAACTTCTACGAAACAGGAGGATGATAAAGACCTGGGGTTCCCATGGTCCACAGCTCGAACTGTTAAATTATAAAATTGCTTTCTTTCAAAGTCCAGTTCCTTTTCCAGAGTCAGTAGGCCTGTGGTTGTGTCCAGGAAAAAGGTACCTGCCTCACTGTTCTTCAGATTATAGCTTATGAGGCCTCCACTCCCCAAATCTAAGTCATAGCTCTCAACCCATAACAGCACTGTGCCAGGAGGAGCATCTTCAGGGACTTTAATCCTGTAAATTTTGGGTACAAATTTTGGAGGATTGTCGTTGATATCTTCTAAGACAACCACTAGATCAGTCATTGAGATAAGCTGAGGGTCCTCTATTGCTTGATCCCTGGCCTCAATCTTTAAGTCATATCTGGGAAAGGTCTCTCTGTCCAAAAGCCCTATGACCCTTACATCCCCAGAGGTTTCATCAACTTTGAATAAGTCAGTAAAGGTTAACAAAGAATATTTAATGAGTCCATTGGCATCAAGGTCAAAATCCACTGCATGCACTTTGAAGATGCTTACGTCACTCTCTGTGTTTTCAGGAATGTGCAAAATATACCGTGGTTGAGAGAATAATGGTGGATTGTCGTTTGCATCCAAGATATTGACTGCAAGAAATTTCCATGCAGATTTTTGTGGCGTGCCTAAGTCATAGACTGTTATGTTCAGAATATAGAATTCCTTTGATTCTCTGTCTAATGTACAGACAATGGTTAGTTCTCCTGTGTTCATATCAATTGAGAAACATCCATCCTCATTCCCACTTGAAATGGCAAAAACAAGCTTTCCATTAAAGCCGCTGTCATTATCAGTGGCCTTAAAATGCAGTATAGAGGTATGGAGAGCAAAGTCTTCCCTGACATCAATAGAGCTTGGAATGCCAAGAGCAAACTTTGGAGAGTGACGATTGGTTATGTGGACATCAGAGAAGGACTCATCCTCTTCAGCAGAGAGGACAGGTTTGATTGATTCAATAAGCTTTTCAGTCAGCTGCCTAAACACTCCAGTTTCTTGGCAATATGTGGTGGCTTCCTTACCCTCACCTGAGACATACACAGTGACAGTAGTGGGGTCAGCACTATATTTGCCATCTGTTGCTGTTATTTTTAGAGTATATGAAGGACTATTTGTCTCTAAAAAGTCTGCAGGGATGGCACGAGCTAGTGTGATGATGCCGGAATTGGGGTTAATTGCAAATAACTTATCCTCATTTCCAGACTCAATTGCATAGTGAATTTGCTCCAGCTCATCCAAATCAACTGCCGTCATCTCTGCAATTGTCTCTGCAGTTGAAAAGTTTCGAGGTATGGTGGCATTGCATGCCACCCTCTCAAAAAGTGGAACGTTGTCATTGATGTTGGTCATGGTGATGGTCACAGCGCTTTCACTGACATGACTGAAAGGACTACCACTATCAGAAGCCCAGATCCTAAGATGATACCACCTTTTCATGAGCTCATAATCAAACTCTTCTGATGAAGAAATTACACCTGTGAGTGGATCTATGACAAAAGGCAACGGAGCCATATTTGCAATTGCATAGGTCACAAAGCCATTGTTGCCCCTGTCTATATCAGTAGCAGAGACAGATAAGATGCTAGTCCCTATAGGAACATTTTCTGGCAGAGTGGCCTGGTATGAGGGAGAAATAAATTCAGGAGCATTGTCATTCTCATCTGTTATGTCAACTATTACATGAGCTTCAGCTTCACCATGATTTAATATGACATCAAATTCATAATGAGATTTCTTGTCAAAGTCAAGAGGCTCAGTAGTAACTATGATGCCTGTTTTTGCACTAATTTTGAATGTAGGATTATCTGTGTTATCTTTAATATGGTAGGTGACATTTGATGAATTTGGATGTACACACACTTTCAACACATGGGTTTTTGTGGGGGAAAATTCGCTAAGGGTGACATGATATATTTTCTGCTCAAATGTCAGTGATGTAAATTGGGGAGCAGGAATATGAATGTTCTTAACTGGCGTTATCAAAGAGGGGTTACTTATGTCTTTTGCTTGAAGGGAGATATTTAATCCAAATGGGTTTTGTGGCCAGTTAATCCTTTTTGTTGAGACCACTTGAAAGTCATTACCAGGCAAAGCAGATGGAATAATCTCAAAACCCTCTACATCCCCTGCAACTATACTCAGAGAGACCGCTCGTGCCTTTGCCTGGGGCACTATCTTGACATTCATGCCTAATCTATCTGTGTCCGTTTGAGGAGCCTCTGTCGTGATGAGAGTAAAATTTTCAGTGACCTTTTCAACGGTTACAACAACCTTAGCTACGTTTCCAAACTTCTGCACCCCGGAGATTTTCTTGGTCCTGTCCTCTGCCAAAATGGTTAGGTCGTACCTGTCTCTCTGAGTGGCGTTAAGCCTTCTGACAAGCATGACGGTGCCTGTGAAAGGATCAACAGCAAATGGATGTGATCTAGTGGTGAAGGAGTAATAAAACTCGGCGTTGCTGCCAATATCTGCGTCCGTTGCGCTCACTCTCACCACACTTGATTTAACTGGAGTGTCCTCTCTGATTACCACATTGTAAGAGGCAGGGTAGAAGAGCGGTTTCAGGTCATTTGTATCAAGCACTTGGATCGATACCTTTGTTCTGGCCTGGTACTCAAAGGTGCTCTCTGTAGCTTCAACAGTCAGAGTGTAGGCATCTCGTATCTCTCGGTTGAGCAGAAGAGGAGAGAGTGAGTTACTGCTGCCTGTTGTTATCCTCAGGAAGCAGAAATCCCCCACGGCTACCTCCTCTGCTTTGAAAAGGCCATCATCATCGCCAGCGACAACTCTGTACTTGATGTCCCAGAAAGCTTTGGAAACTACAATGCCCATTCGAATGGGGCTCTCCACGTAGGTCCTGGGGGCAGAGTTTTCATTGATAGTGGCATTATACAAGTGATGGGTGAACCTCAGAGGAGAGCTGTCCTTTTCCAGGCTCCCCTGACATCTGGCTATGTGCAGTAGGACTGCTATGACACGGAGCAGTTTAGCTCTGTCTGTCAAGGCCATTCTCATTGGCTCCACATGGACCCTCCAGACCTACAGAGAGAGAAAGACACTGATATATCAGTTAAACATCCCAGTTTGTCTTTGTGTGTAGAATCAGTAGGCTTATCAAATTAGGGGTTGGTGATGAATCATACATATGTCATATGCAAATGTATTGATGCAGTGAAAAACTAATGCTGGGAACCATGGTTCACATCACTGATACCACACACACACACTCCTACATAGTCTCTGTTACCAAGTGAAAGCCCACAGTCAGGTATTTGGCCTCTTGTTCTAACTTGTCTTGACAAAAGCTGTATTATATTGTTTGGGCTTGTAAAAGACCTTTGAGCTGTTTTAGACATCTGATACATTTTCACACAGTCATTTCTGGAATATAAAAAATACACGTTTAACATTTATTCCCTGTATCTGGTATCTTCCTCAATTTGTATTGGATTGAACATTATCCAGTCAAAACTGCCATGACAGGTAAAAGAGAATATCACCATTGTCTGAACAGAATCTTGGCTCTTAGATAGAAACTTTATAGGAAAATAATTTTAATATACATTAACCATTATTAACCATTTCTATTGCCCATTCATTTTGAATCTATCACATAATGTAAAATGAAATCTAACTTTTTTGTTTGTTCAGCAAAAGTAGAAGTAGGTCGGCTGTGGATTGTATGTTGGTTACCCTCTGAGACTAGTTTAAATATGGAATTTAATGAATAAGAAGTTGGAAATGGTCCTTATTTGAGGCCTACTAATGCACCTAACTCCAACTGCTTCCCAGGCACTATGGATAGGGCTGCCCACCATTTCAGGCGCATGTTCACAGCCTAGTGTATTCACCAATGTGTGTTTCACTACATGGATGGTTTGGATGCTTGACAGTTGTGTATAAAATCACGTTGGCAAAAAGTTTAATCTAATATAGCCTGTAGTCTGTCTAAACAGCTAGTTGAAGTTGTAAAGCTGTGAACCCCGATGGGAAGAGCACAAGTTAAAACTTGGCTGAGCTAGTGAGTAAGCATGTTGGTTAGTAATAGGATGTGATATGTGTTTTAGTTCCAAGTTACAACCACACGGTATCAGCTACCTGTAGCCACATGCTTATACAAACTACAAAGCCTTTCACATGTTTCACTATGTGGGCCCTCATGTATAAACGTGTTGTAGAGGGCTGATCTTGAATCAGCTCCCTTCTACTGTTGTAATATGATTTATTTTATAGGAGAAGTTAATCCTGATTGTGAGTCATCATCTAAGCAAATTTAACTCCAATAACCACAGATTTAACACATTTGGATAAAGTAGGTCATTCTAAGAAAGATCTACAAAAAGTTAGCATCTTAGCGATTAGCTGTCTCTCTAATAGTACATTGTAATTTGAATCAAAAACATAGTGAAAGAACGCATTTCAAAACTGTCTTTGTGTGAAAAATCCAGCTAAAATGACTTACATTAGACACATCCCATTCAAGTAAAATCAGTCAATTAATAAATTAGAATTAGCTTTCTCCAGTTTTCAGCATGAAAAAAATTACAGAACTCTAATGGGTGAGTTTTTGTGGTAAATTAATGAATATAACAGTACCATATGCAGTATATCATTCTAGCCCTTAGTTTGGTTACAAACAACAAAGGCAGATTCCCACGTACACACACTGATAGACAATGATTTGAATAATAGAATGTAATTAGGCTGGTACAATGCATGAAGGTTAAATAGCAACTTCATTTACACTTTCTTTGTGTTCCAGACTGAGTCCACTGTTTGTCCATTTAATGATAATCCATAAGTGTACCTCATGTAGATTTACTTTTGCCCCCAGTGACATAAGAAGACAATGGTCTTAATTACTAAGAAGGGGCCAAAGAATGGACAAATAGAATAAATA